>JALLBH010000203.1:0-32839 GCA_036940005.1 Skeletonema menzelii | reverse complement strand
TTACTGAGAAAAGGCATCCCTCCAAAAATGAAGACCAAACGCGCAAAAAAATATTAGCGTGCTAAATTTTGCCTTTGCTCAGTTCCGAGGCCTACAGCGTGGAGAAGAGAGGCGAATAGGGCGAAGGGTGTCTAATGGCGCGCCAAAACACGAGCTCATAGTAATAAATCCGGCCCAACCTGTGAGACCATCGACATGCACCATGACCATGTGGCATAACACGAAGTTATCAAACCCACCAACGCAACAACAACCAAACACCCCAGACCAACACCTTCACCATGGCCAAACGAACCCCCGACGACGACGTCGTCCAAGTTGAAAATCGCATCAACGGAAGCCACGATGAAGAAAATGACGACGAAGATGAAGTGCATCATCAACGGAAAAAGGACAAGAAGAAAAAAAAGAAGAAGCGCAAGGTCCGCCTCATGGACGAAAGTCATCAAACGGATGCCGATCGTCGTGTCTTGCGAAGGAGGCAGCGTGAACTTCATAATGATATTTCCTTTGATGCTCCTGCTTCTTCTGCCTCTGCCGCCGCTGCTGGAACTAACAATGACAGTTCGGAAGACGGTGAAGGAGAAGAAACAAAAAAGGTGACGTCTGGATTGCTCAGTTGGAGAGAAAAAAATAATGAATTGTGGGATGATGTGCGGTATACTCGTGAGGCGGTGTTGGATTCTGAGAATATGGATTTGATTTCGAGTAAGGCTGCTAGGGAGGTGGAGAAGATTATTCAGGTGAGGCTTGGTTGTTTTTGTTTGTGTGTAACGGATATATTATTTTTTGGCCAGGTGCACCATGTTCAATGTGATGGACTCTTTCTCTCAAACATATTGTCATTGTTATCATTCTATAATCTCTCCATTTATTATGACAGGTCCCTCGCTACGATGCCATCACTCTCGCCCAAAATCTCGTCAAAAAGGGCTCCATCCGAACCGGCGGCATCCACCAATTCAACTGGGCCGGCCTCGGGTTCCAAGTAGGAGTCTGTTTCAGCTCACTCCCCTCCAACTGTTCCTTCCTCTACGGACCACTTGATGCAGAATATACACCCAAGGAACGGAAGAAGGCGGAACGAAAGAAGCGGGCCAAGGAGGCAGAGGAGGAGTTGGAGAATTTGGAGGAGACACGGCCGGAGAATATGGATCAGAGGGAGAAGAAGGCTGGTGATGGGAATGAGTTGTCGGCGGTGGAGCAACATATCAAAACTATCAATAAAATGCTCCTCCACCGCGTCAACGAGGAAAAAATCAAGGCAAAGGAAATTGTTGGTCCGTACATGAGACGGGTGAAGCGAGAGGAGGGAATCGATGATGAGAGGGAATTGGCCAAGAGACAGACTAATTTCATGAGAGAGGCAACAAAAGTTGATGCGGTGAATTGTCTCTTCAACCCAAAGAGTTTTACTCAAACGGTGGAGAATATCTTTCATTTTTCATTTACTGTCAAGGAGGGTAAAGCTGAGATCAAGACACGGGGGCTGAAGGAGGCTGAAAAGTTTGGACTGGAGCCTGGTCCAGTGGTAAGGAATGTCGAAAGGGAAGCAAGGCCTTTGCCAAAGCAGGCCATTGTTTCATTGAGCATGAAGGTAAGTTCTCTTTTGCCCTTTAGTGTCATTTTCCATACACTCAAGTGCGCATTTTCGCTAAATTTGTCTTCAAATCTGACTTGATATCGTTTTGCAGGACTGGAGGGACATGTGTGCTGCCTATTCAGTTGAAAAGAGTGATGTTCCTCACAGAGAAGTAGGGACACCAGCAAAGAAGAGGGCACGCAAATCGGACTAAGTGAAGTGTATTGCATCTTGATCTGTGCTGGTTGTCGACGTGCACGCTTCTGTTTGTACCCTTGTTCGTTGAAATTGTCTTTCATTCGAATAATGTGAATTTGTGATACGAGTAAACGCAAGTTGTTATTCAGATACCATGAAAAAAGACTATAACCAAAACTTTTTTGTCTAGAGAGAGTTCTCGTCATTTAAACAGTCATATGTATCTAGTTTTCAACACCAGCAATAAGTTGTTTTTTTACACACGCTTCGCCTCCAAAAGTCTAGAAAAGTAAAAGTTGGTTCCAGTCATTTCTTCCCTGGCAACTTCAAATCCAGACTTCTTCAAAGCATCCCTTACAACCTGCTCCGGGTGCAAATATGCCCTTGTTGTCTTGGAAGGACCAGGGAACAATTCTCCGACCTTCTTCAATAAGTCATAATACCAAGTTTTGGGTGCAAAGCTAATCAAGACACGTTCATCGGCAAGTGAGCAAAGGTGTTCCACCATCTCTGCCATTTTTTCAGTGGGGTAGTGAATAGCAACATCGACACAGGTGACAGTGTTGTACTTTCCAGTAACTGATTCAAGATCAGAGGTGTAGAATTTGGCATTTTTGATACCCATGGCCTTGGCGCGGGCAGCGGCTTCACCGGCCATGGCATCGGAGATGTCAGATGCTGATACCTTGGCTCCTGTTATTTTATCATTGTTTTTTGAGAGTTGATGTATTGTTTATTTATTTTTGGTTGAAAAAAAATGGAAGAAGAAATAGAGATCGATGCGTTAGAAAGAAGATCATCACAATTAGTAGAAAAAGAAGAATGCTGAGTGCATACAAGCAAATATAAACATCCAAGCAACGTCTAACCATCGCGGCAGCTTGACAACAGCATCAACGTTGGTGATGGACCATATCATCAATAATTAATATCTACACCACAACTTACCCATCTGCGCCAATGGTATAGCCAAACTTCCAACTCCACATCCACAATCACAAACAGTCTTTCCCTTAATATCTCCATCGGCCTCAACCCAATTCAAAATCTTTTGTATAGTCTGATCATGCCCATTACGGATATCCAATTGGACCGAGTTCACTTCATCGGATTCAGAATAGATTTTGTTCCAACGGTTGAAACCCTCGTTGTTGAAGTATTCGCGTACTTCGGTTTTATCGTCGACTGTGGAGAAAAGTTGAGTGTTGGCGGTAGTGGTTTGAACTCCGCTCAATGCAGGAGGAGCGAAGGCAGTTGTGGTGGTTGCCAAGCAGGCAGCTGCGAGTGCGTATTTGGAAAAGGTCTTCATGATTGATAGGTATTACTAATGGTATTCGTAGGAGTATGATAGAAGGATCCAAGCCAATTCGATGAAATTGATTGTGATTGTCAGAGTTGCAGTTGTGTCGGCGGCAAATCTTCGACAAAATGAGGTGGCTTGTTGGTTCCACGCTGCATCCCAACTGTCCCAATAGAATAGGAGTCCTGATTGTGATCAAACCGTTCTCTGAAGTTCACCTGATAAAAAATGGAAACAACAGATGGTAGGTGCCGAGTTGGTTCAGAAACACATAAATTAGATGGATTTCTTTCCGCGGAAACATCATTTAGTATTAGATTGTCTGGCTAAATAGCTGCCCACAGACATTTTGACAAGATCCAAGACACGAGTAGGGGGTTAACCCGCCATTAACCCGCGCATCTGGGGACGTGCGCGCTAAAAACCGATGGTCGGTAAAAAATAAAGTGGAGAAGCTCGATGATACCAGATATCTATTCTTTCTTGCTCGACTAAACAACCAACAACACAACGATCATGAAGCTTCCAAGCATCTCTACTACTCTCTTCCTAGGGGCGGCGGCAGCTGCCTCCTCCTCAAACGCAAGCAGCAATGCTCTCGCACTTGCGGCCGCATCATCGTCTGAGTACTGTCCAACCATTTACGCAGACTTTGTGCGCCGTCAACTTGCCCATTTCTCTCCAGAGGGAATTTTCATTGCTCAAGAGGGCGAGAGTCAGAAGCACACTCCCTTCCTATCTCTTTCGGAAGATGGAAAGTCTGCCACTGTTATTGTTGGCAACGGTGACGAAGAAGGTGGAGTTTACCACCCGATGACAGCATCCACCGATCCCAGCGAAGTGCATTTTATTACGCATATCTTAGTGAAGGATCAGGTGAGTTATGGTACTCTATCCGTGCGTTTATTACCTTCCATACACTTCTCATACTAAAACATTGCGTTCAACTCATCACTCTTTCAGGATGATAATTTCATTGTCAACCAAGCACTTGATCCTACTGCTGAGGCTCCAGCAACTATCACCTTCGCAGTTCCTGCTGGAGTTACCGAAATGGTTGCATATGAATGGTGGTAAGTTTACTTGCTCGTCTCAATAGACTCAAATATCATGTGTATAGTACTCTCTCATACATATCTAAAATATTTATTTCACTTGATTGTTTCATAAAAATCTCGCATTAGCAACAAACATGGACTCTGGGCCGGACCAGCTGTACAAGTGCCAACCTCTGAGACTGAAACTGTTCTCCAAGATACAAAATCCTTAGCCACCAGCGATGAATGCACAGTATCTCACTTTCCCGAGGGTGCGTGGCCATCTGTCCATGCCGACTTCCTTCGTTTGCAGGCTCAAGTGTTTGAGTCTGAAACGCCATTTACCGAAGCTGACGGAGTGAAGCACACGCCATACATTACCGTGAACGAGGATGGTACTAGCTCAATTTTGGTTGGAGAGGTTGGAGTCGCAATCCATCCGATGAATGGATCTCCTGACGGTAACGAGCCTCCTCATTGGATTACCGAGATTTATGTTGTTGACCAGGATGGAAAGATTGTTGCGATGAAGTCACTTGATCCAACTGGCGTCACTGAAGCTACGATGGATTTTGATACTCCCGAGAGTGCAACTACGTTGCAAGCTTATGCCTGGTGCAGTAAGTATATACCAATATTGTTGTTGAACGTTCTTTTCTAAGCTTATCAGCTTATATATCTCATCTTCTCTTGTTTCACTATGTTTCTTTGCAGACATTCATGGTCTCTATGAGGGACCTGTTGCGGAAGTTGGAGCGACCAAAGAAGCAGCTGATGCTGATGAAACAACCGTAACCGTATTGGGTGATGACAGCAATTCTGGGACTACCGCCGCTTTATCTTTGAGCGTCATTGCGAGTGCTGTCGCACTCACTGCTTTGAAGATGTAATTGCACGAGAATATTTGTACACGCGCAGAAGAGTTGTTGCTTCTGTACGGAGTAGTAGGAGAGAAATAAAGCCCCCAGAGACGTTTGTGAGATAGGAAAACAGCAGCCGATAAGTAGATATCCATTTATGTTACATTGATTCACCCAACCCCAAAATGTGAGGGAAGATCCGTTTCCCTTAAAGAACGTATTGATTCCTCCGTAGATTCCTCCTCCATCTACTGATCCACAAGATATTCATATTGTCAGCAGATTGTTAGCCATGACTTACTTATCTACATCGCATACTTCCTACGAGCAATCTTTTGAGTTGATCATAAGTGATCACCAGGAATCCTGCTACTACCAAAGAATAATTCATTAGACCAGACGACGACAAAAGTGCAGGGATGGGTAAGAAAGGCAAAAAGAAGGGAGCATCATCTGCCTCTACCAAAGCAGAGAAGGAACAGAAAAGAGCCGCACGTTTAAGTCTCATTGATAAACATGGCCGCATGCCCCGCGATGACGGTATCAAGTTCTATGCCCTATTGGATCTTTTGGCTCATATTGTAAGTGTAGCAATGCATTATTTGGTAGTTTTATCTTGTTACCACGCCACTATTAACAACTTATCACAAAACATATTTGATATCATTTCCAGGTAATCGATGATGTAGAAAGGGAGCGACGATGGAGCGAAAGCACCTATATACCCCTTCACTGGCCAGAACGCGACGGACTTCAGAAAATGCCGGATTCGGCAAGATCAATTGTATTGACACACATATGGAAGAATATAAACCGTATTAGTGATGAGATTGATAATGGTGATCATGATGGACTATTCTTGAGAAAAGTCGGCCGTCGCATTCAAGATGCAGATAAGGACGAGATTCGGTCTTGGAGGAATCATATCGAAGATGATTTTATCGTTATTAATCACGTTCCGCATGTTGGGTCAATTTTTGTGCAAGTCGGAAGGGTCGTTCAATTTGAGCAAAAGATAGCCGGATCAGTCAAGGATGAAACTGATATTCATGAACCAAGAGTATTCTGCGTTCAAGGATTGGCAACTCCCATGCAAGAATTGCTCCAAGGTAGTCACACGATGTTGATGGAAGCATATCCTTCGTTGGAAAAGTATGGCTTGCCCATTTCATTCTGTCATGCGACACTCTTGCCGTACTCCAAAGGGGTTACGTATGCAGTCACCTTGGAGCAAACAAATCGCAGTTACTACGAAACGCCACAGCAATATGCGGAAGCTGTTAAGATTGCTACTGATTGTTACAAAAAAGCTATTTTGAAGGACCAAACAACAACTATTCAGTGTACGTTGTATGACACCATTACCCCTGCCATTGCCCGTCGAGCATGGGAAAAAGGAACCAACAAGATCAGTCATGAATACGAGAAGTGGCTCCGCGAAGAAGCTCTTGGAGGAGATGAGCGTGAGAAAGATCCAGAAATGACGTTACTCCGTGTTAGTGGAATTATATGGATGCCATTTAAGAATTCTGCCAATTTCACTGATCCGCGCTCAATGGATGCGATACAAGAGATCATGATGTCCAAACGACCATTGAAGAATGTTCGTGAAGGCTTCAAACATCGCATTACATGGGAGGTATGGTGCAATGATCATGAACCATGTCCATTTCACCGCCAATTAGGAGGAGGTGATGTCGATACACCCTCATTCGCCGAGTGCTGCAAAAAAGATCATCTCAAACGTGTTGAAAAGGCACGGAAACGCGATGAGAAACTCATTTGTGAATATTGGTATAATCCCGTGGAAGAAGAAGAGGCAGAAGCTATTGCGCAAGATGTAGTAGCGAGGCAGAATATCCTCAATACGCTTCGCATTGGTTCACATGATGTTAGTGACTTGAGGCTTCGCGTGCCATTGTCTTATGTGGATAAGGTCAAGTGGCGAATGGATAATGCACAGATCTATGTTCCTATAATTGATTCCGAAGTTGAACTAAAGTGGATATACGTCGGATGGATCCCTGTTGGAGTGCAGGATGCAGGGCTACTATCATATGGGGACGTTACGCTGAATACTGAAACAGGTATCTTTGCAGCAACAGCAATGACAGCGGACAGATGTTCTGCGTTGATTACTCGAATGAAGTATATTTGCTCTTACGGAGAAGAAATAGGCGAAGGGATTCCAGTGGAGGACATCTCTCTTGTAGGGACACGAATGGGCAAATCCAAACCAGACAAAGCCGCCATGTCCCGAAACATTGATCAACTGCAGGAAGATTTTGATATCAAGGCTTCCATGGAGATTGACAAGGTGTCACACACTTATCGAACATGTGCATATTGTGGCAAGATAGAGACAGGACAGGATGACTTCAAACTTTTGCAGTGTGCTTGTAAAAAGTATCACTATTGCAGCAAGGAGCATCAGAAGCTCAATTGGAAGGATCACAAGGCTATTTGTAAAAAGATCAGGGGGGAAGGGAAGTGATCGATGCGACTTGATCAATCAAAGTTATGCTGTATTGGGAATTATAAGCTTAATAATATTTTGGTTTCAGAGAAAGGGAGTACAATACTTTTAGGATTACAGACTGAAGCCTTCGGCCAAGCCAAGGGAACACTTCACTTCCAATTTATGTCGGTTGGGTCTTAGAATACATCACTACACACATCCATACCCCTTCCCAATATCTCCCAATAGCGAGGGAGTCCTGATTATGATGAACAAATCCCAATAAATGAAAGTACCAATTCCTCCCGTACTTAGCCGTAGGGCACTTCTCCGACGAAGCGACGAAAGACATGGTGATCATTCATTGAAGCTGTCAGTAAGTAGCGGCCGCCCGTAGCAGTTCTCTCGGGACAAACAGAAGCAGTCGGTGAGTATTTATTAGAGCATCGCAGGGGCAGCAGCGCCATCTTACCATATGATGGGAGGTCGTCTCTCCAGTAGCACTTAACTAACATCTATCACCTACCTACAACCCGCCAATTTTTCACAGCACCCAGTATCCCCAGTCAACACCCATAAAAACGTAGTGATAGGAAGGGGAAACAAAAACGGTATCATCGCCCTCTCACATTGTAATGGATTATCTATCCAATCTCTTGGGTAAAAAGAAAGGATCATCGCCAAGCAGAAAGGGTGGATCATCCAAAGTCAGTAGTCATAACAACACTGGTGAAGAAGCATCGCCGCCACCACCACCTGCAGCAGCATCTTTCTCGGAAAACGCCGATACGAATAATACCAACAATATCCAAATGATGATGAGTGGACAAGATAATATCACTCCTATGAATTCCAATAGTGCCGGCGCCGCTACCAATAATGAAGCGGGGTACAATAATCTGAGTGGTGCATCTGCCTCGCCTGGCACACAGACGAAAAAACTCATTGCAATGATGACTGATTCAAGTACCAAAACGGTACGTGTAAGTGTGAATAATGAGGAGGTGGTAATTACTGCTCGTGAGTTGAATCAGTTTCATGAGGACGTGGAGGAGGGAGATGGAGAGCAGGGCTTGATGGCTATGATGGGGGATGATGGGGGTGTTGGTGAGTATTCAACAGTTGTGTCCAGATGATGTTGTATGTTTTCAAAATTTTATCATTATATTCTTACACAAACCAACAATCATCATTTCCTTTCGAATCGAAACAAACCAATATCTAGGCATTGAACGAAGCACCTCCGGATCAACCAATACTTCCTCCAACGACCTCTTGGGTTTCAAGAATAATGGCGGTATGGAATCCAATTATAATGGAAATGGTGACAATACGAATACTGCAGAGGGACATTCACCACCACCGGTAGCATCTTTGTCACGTCAAACGTCCACTTCTTCCACCAATAATGATGCCGCAGCAGCGCTTTCCAATGGTGATAATAATGCCTCAGCTTTATCCACCACCAACAACACTACCAACGCAGTACCCGCCACAACCAACAACGAACAACGTACCGACTCAGCCGCCCTCCTCCTCGGAATCGCCGAAAATCTCATTGGTATTCCCGGAGTCGACGAAGATGGCAATCCCAAACGTGAACCAGGTGGAGATTTATCCACCTTACCCTCCTCCATGACATCTTTCTTGGATATGTTGACGGAAGATCAACGTCGGAAACGTCATCGGTACATTCCGGCTGTGGAGGGGTTTCGAAGGTTGTATAAGAATGAGATTAAGGGTGATATGGCTGTGGCGAGGGTGTTGAATCGAAAGAGGAGGGAGTTTGATCCGAATGCTGTTATGGAGGATGTTGGAGATGAGAATAATGATGCGATGATGATGATGGAGGAGAAGGAGGAGGAGGAGTTGGAGGATAATGGTGCATTGGTCGATGAAGTGGGGGGTGGTGAAGAGGGAAGTGGTGACAAGAAGGATAAGGATGCTGTTCCCGATAAGATGTCATTTATTGTACCATCGGAGGATGCCATGTCATTGGCGAATAATGGAAAACTTGCTTCGCTCATGGTGAATACACCATTTGAGAATAGTTTCAAGGGACAGGGTGGCGGTGGTGGTGCTGCACCTTTGACTAGTGGATCTTCGGTACCACGCTCTCCACAACTGGTCGATTCTCTCACGGCATTTAACCCCCCGCGTCCTCAAGAGTCTACGGCTGCCAAGACAAAGCACCGGCTAAAACGATGGGAGGCCAACCCCGCCGAGGTAGAGACAGACCTATCCAACTACCGCAAGACTGTGCAACGTACACGTAAGGAATTACAAGCTGCCGAAAATGAACGTGGGAGGATTGAATTGGTCTCAGCTGTAATGAGAGAGCATTTTCAAAAGCATTTGACTGCCTACAAGGAGGAGATTATGGCGGTAAATGATCAATTGTTGGAAACGAATATGGGATGTTTGAAGGCGGAGGAACGGTACAATGTTGCCCGTTCGATGAGTTTGAGGGGGAGTGGAAAGTCGATGAAAGATGTTTTGACTACATTGACGGTGTTGGAGGATGAGTTGAAGAATGCCTCTGCAGGTGGTGGTGCTGTTGGAAGCTCTGGTAGTGCTGTGTTATCTTCTGAAAAATCGTTGGATTGGAGGGTACCCGGTGTTGGTGGGATTAGTACCCCCGGAAGCAAGGCTGAGATGGCAAGTGGTTGGATTCTTGAGGGGGATAATGTGATAATTCCATCTGGTGAAGAGGGCGAAGTAATTGAAGTGAAGGTGGTACAAGCCCTTGACGATGTTGCCGACAAGAAGGATGACGCTACCGACAAAAAAGAAGGTGAAGATGCCATGGATGTTGACGAGCCAAAGGAAGAAGAGAAGAAAGGATCTGCAGAAAAAACTGCCAATCCTATGGATGGAACGAAGTCTGCCGATGCATTTGCACTTGTAGAGAAGATTAGCGTCCGTTTGTCAAATGGAGATGTCAAAGTCTTCACTTCGTCGGAACTCAAATTTAACCCGAAAAAACTACCAACACTCACACATGTCAATAGGGCACTCGGAAAGAGGTGGAGAGAAATGTTGAAAACTGCTGAGGCTGGAAAGCATAGTCATGACTTGTCGGCAATGGACAATTACATCAATGCTTCGTTTGCGACAGATGATAGTGAAGACGGGAATGATACACCTGCTACAAACAACGACGATTGTCTGGTCGCACCATTTGGTTCTGATATGATTGCTGCTCCAGAGAGTGTTCGAGCCTTCCCATCTGTTATCCCACCAGATATTTTGGAAGAGACTGTTAGAAAGGTTATCTATGAAACGTCAACTCCTAGAATCATTCCTGATATTCCCGAAGATCTGAAGAAGTACGAATCTCAAAAGGAGGATTTGAATAGATACCAGGCGAGAGTTATGCAGTTGCGTCATAGATTGGGAAGGCAAAAGCGATTGCGTAGATTCAATGAACGTTCGTTGGCCGAGGGTAAGAGTCGTTCTCACAAGGTTGAGAATCTTTTGTTAGAGATGCAAATGGATCTAAAGAATTTGAAAGAGCGTCTACATGGGGAACTGAGTGAGCTTGGCATTAGCAATACAGTGTTTTGGAATGGTGAGAATGGCGCAGATGAGGCGAATGGCGCAGCTGTCTTGACCACTGATACCGATCCATCTGCCGCTGAAGTTGGTTTGATAAACAACGTTGAGACTGCACTGGAACCAGAGAGTAAGCGTGTCCGTGTTGAGTAACAATGAAGCGAAGTGGTGCAACGCAACAATTATGTTATCTTCACAGAGCATGATCAACAATTGATCTCTGCATTAATTACTATAATGTGTTTTTATGATTATTCTAAGCAAGTTTATCCGAACATCGATGTCGATGACCAGTCATGCCGGTATGTTCGAAGATGATGTATCTGGCTAGATTTGACCTGTCCCTCTGACTTATGTTTGTATTTGTTGAGAATATTTGGTCTAGACATATGATCAACAGGCGTTTCACTTTGACACGCATGTGTCCTTGTACCATCTGATTGCGGATGCAGATGATAGGCATCATTTACTCTGGGCGAAGTTTGTGCAACCATTGCATCTCGCGTATAAACCAGTTGTTCAATTGTAACATCTAACTTCGAATTCACAAGACGAAACTTTACTAAGAACACATCTGCACTCATTCTGTGGCAGGTAAAGGAAACAGCTTTAGAACCAAGCGCAAACAAGTTTGCATGAATAAACTTCAATGAATCAATATCGTTGTACGATTGATGCATGACAGAGTTGAATTTGTTCTGTATTTCTGAGTCCCAGAAATCTTTCTTGCTTCCATCAAATGTAGAGATGTAGGCATACAAGTTTTGTTGAAACTTAGGGACGGAAGAATTCATGTTGTAGTTGCAATTTGCAAGTGCAGGTAGTGCGTTTTATTCGCCGAAAACTTATAACAATGGGCATTATGAGATAACAGGCAAGATGATAAAGAGCACAACATGATGAATTCTCATAAGGCAAATTGCAAGATTCAACACCAAGACCATCAAACAGGAGTAGATATTAGCTGCCGCACGACGAAAGCACGACACAAAAGCACCGAAAAGCAAGACACTCTGATCTGAGGCTGCGCTGATCAAGCGAGGTCGCATCAATGAAACACTCCCATCAGCGAACTTTTCCGGGACAAGAATCTACTTACAATATCTTGAATCTTCCGAATTTGGCACTACAGAGATACTGAATTCCTCCATGACCAAAAGTGCCCAGGTGGGAAAAAAATGCCGAACAGAACTCCTCATCTGCCGGCACCTAGTAAGAAAGCGGGCAGATTTTGCATAAAACAGGGGAACACGAAATATTGAAACTACTAACTAAATTGTGTTGTCAAAATAAAATATCCGGGCAGTAATCGGGCGTTCAGGGGCATTGGGTAATCCGCCATTTGAATAGGTAATCCGCACATTTAAAATCATCGCTTGTTCATCGCAAATTGTTGCTAATTATACTAATTCCTCTGTTAAAAATAGTCCGAAGCAAGAACGAAGCAAGATCTGAGAAGAGCAAAGCCCAAGATGACGATTGTTCTGTTTGCTAGACGCCAAGAGGCACGCACGTGTAGGACCTCTATTTAATGATGTCCATGCAGTTGGGTTGATGGTTGTACTTCTTGTTGTGGTGCCATACTTAATATTTCGAATTCCCGGATCATCCAAGCAATATAGACGAACACATCTTATACTACTCCGAGTAGTTCCTGATCAAGCACAACATCACTACATAATATAAAAATGGCTCCTTTCGAGGCAATGACATATGGCAACGGTAGCAACTTCACCTCGCCACTCGGCCGTCTTGACGAAGAACATAGACCCACCATGACGACAGCGGCCAAAGTCGACCCAAACCACCCCGCTCTACAAGGCTCACTCACCCCACCAGCCAACTGCCGTTCTTCCAAAGTGCTCAATTTCTCCCCAGGCCCCACCAACCTCCCAGCCGCCGTTGAATCTACCATCCTCCGACGATGCTTCCCAGCCCCTTCCACCAAGCGCCTCGGCTCCATGGCGCTCTCCCACCGCTCACCAGAATTCGGCGCCATCCTTCGCAACGCCATCGCCCTCACCCGACGCGTCATGGACGTCCCCCCCGAATATGAAATCCTCTTCACCCAGGGAGGCGGCCATGGCCAATTTGCCGCTGTGCCCATGAACTTGTGCCCCGATAGGGACGCCAAGGCTACCTACATTGTGAGTGGTACTTGGTCCTCCCGTGCGGTCATTGAGGCGGAAAAGTACTGTACGCCCACCACGATTAGTAGCATCAATGAGGATGGATCGACCTTCACCACCTTCCCCAGTGCCGAACGGATTTTGGCCGAGCATGACCCCGACAGTAAATTCATCTACATGTGCAGCAATGAAACTGTTAATGGGATTGAACTCCACCGTCTACCCGTCTTTGATGATGCGGACAACACCTCTGTACCGCCACTTGTCATCGATGCCTCTAGTGACTTTACCTCCAAACCCATCTCATGGCGCAAGTCCAACGTGGGCATCTTGTTCGCATGTGCCTCCAAGAATATTGGCCATCCGGGCATTACCATGGTTATCGTTCGCAAAGACTTGTTGGGACAAGCAAATCCTTTCACACCCGGTTTCTTGAACTACGAAACGAATATCCTTGCGGAAAATGTGTGGAATACTATCCCTACCTTTAATGTGGATGTGATTGGGATTATGATGGAGTGGATTTTGGATCAGGGTGGTATTGAGGCCATGGAGGAGAATAGCATTGCCAAGGCTAAGCTTATGTATGGGCTTATTGAGGACTCCAATGGGTTTTACGGTACCCCACTCGATACATCGAGTGAGTATCGTAGTCGAATGAATGTCCCCTTTTGTGTGGCGGGTGGTGATGAAGAATTGACCAATTTGTTCTTGGTGGAGTGTTGGAATCGTGGTATTGTGGGTTTGAGGACTGTGACTCCGTTTAAACAGGGGATTTATCTTCGGGCCAGTTTGTACCATGGTGTTTCGTATGAGGAGACTGTCGTATTGGCGAACTTTATGAAGGAGTTTGCTGCCATGCATTCCATCTCGAAGGATGTAGGGGATGTAGGCGAGACGGCAATGGTTGCTGATAATGTGTCCGCCATGGATCCAGCATCACCAGCCTCTTCTTGTGCGGATCTTGCCTTGTTCTCGTCATCTCCTACTGGAGTTGATATGGCCTTGACTTTGCCCAAGAACTTCAAGGCTAGCAGGTATACCAAGATTTCAGGAGATATGTTTACTCCACCTGCCCTTGTTCCTGCGTCTGACAAGCTTAGATGACTTGGTCTTTCGGAGGGAGTCCGATGAATTGTTAGAAGAGCCAAAATCTCTTGGAACATGAATATTGTAATGAAAATAAATATCTATTTTGTGTAATATCTTAACATCATGAATCGAAATGTGAATTGAGTCTGGGTTCCCCGTTCTCTTTTGATGTTTGCTTGATCCCATCGAAGGCGTCTTGCCAGTAGTTTTCAATACGTACTGTAACTCTATCTTGATGGTGTGCTTTCAATGCTACTGCCCAACAAAATTGACCCTCAAACCTGTCATGCAAACCGAATATTTGCACCAGTTTGTAATTCTTGTAAACATGTATCTGTCTGGATCCAAGATCCAATAGTAATCCATACACATCATCTCCATCAAAGATAAAATTATCGAAAAATAAATGATGTGAACTGCCTGTAAACGCTGAATCTTCTTGTGAATTGCAAAACTTATGATACTCTGGAATATTCATCTTCTTTCTCTTTCGTTTACTATGAATAGGCCTCATAAGCCCAAACTTAAGCGTGCTGCTCCGTCCAGTGATGCGATACTGCACGAAATACTCTCCTTTATTCTTTTGAAAGTCCATGGTTCGTTGGCATATTGCATAGGAATGTTCTGAACTCAGTACAGCACTACGTGATCTAGATTTTTTCGCTCGAATATGAGCAATGTTCTTGTTGACATAACTTATGTCATTATTGATAAGTGTATAAAATATGACCGACGTCCGTAGCAGATGCAGCCGATTGTAAACATTGATCCATGACTCTTGTCCTTCAATTGTTAGTAGGTCGGAGTGCCTCCAGTCAAAGTTGACATCATCTTTCGCAGCGCTGACTTGCCTTCGAGCTATCTCCTCCATTCTGCTCCATGAATTCTTCCCGCTCGCAGCTCCATACGATTTGCAGGTCAAAGCGAGATTGACAAGGTCTTTCGGGGGTAGAAACGCTGCAAGAGCATACACTATATCATCTGAATCTATGCACCTATCCAACATATTTTATGAGCCGCCTTGTTATCTGCTCCGTAAGGAGGCTTCATCTGGTGTTTGGTTGCCTTTTATTTTCTCTTTTCTCCTCTGCTCTTTGCCCGTTTTGGCGCGTCCTTGCATCGAGCTCTCTCATTCTCTTGCAACGTCATCAAGCTAAACGCTAACTACCATGGCGGCAGGCTACTGACCACATAATAAACGTTGACATCGCAACGAACACCAAGCGGAATAAACTAATCTGCAGCCTTCGTTTTCATCAGTACTTAGACATTATTTTCAAAATGGTCCGATTTGGCGCTGCTTCTCTCCTCCTCATCGCCTCCTATGCGGCAGCATTCTCATCAACATCCAGTAGGTTGACGTCTCACAGAATTCCTACCCAGCCAAGCCAATCGAGCACCTCTCTATCTATGGCACTCACTCTCTATGGTTCTCAAGGATCTCGTTCTCCTCTTGTCAACTGGGCCGCAAATGAACTGAACCTCTCAGTTGAGGCCGGAGATCTATCCAAGAATCCTCATCCTTTCGGGCAGATTCCTTGTCTGACTGATGACGATGGCGTATTGGTGTTTGAATCAGGTGCCATTTTGAACTACCTTCAAAGCAAAGCTGCAAATAAAGGTATTCACGATGATAAGAAAATGGCCGCAATATCCAGTTGGATTGTAAGTATGAAGCAATACCTTGCACTTGTTTGTTCTGTTTTCCATCGCCTTTTCTCACATTGACAATGCAAACTCAGTCTTGGGCTAATGCAAGTTTGGATCCTATTTGCTTCCTCGAAACGCCTGATGGGAAAGTGTGAGTACATCTGATTACATGATCAAATGTTGTTTCTCAATATCATGTAGTGTGAGCTCACATTTCGCATCTGTCATGCAACAACTAATGCACACTGTGGAACGCAACAAACTGAAAACACATCAAACGCAACAAAACTGGAACAAACACTAAACGACTATTATGCAATGCAGCTATGATACCGGTTTGAAGAATCAGAACAAAAGAATTCAACGTCTAGATGATATCCTCTCAAAATCACCCTTTCTCGTTGATGGAGAGTTCAGTGTTGCTGATGTAGCAGTAGCGTCGTATCTATTGTATGTGATTCAATTCTTTCCAGATGTCGATCTGCACTCCAAATGGCCAAATATTGTTAGGTATATGAAGGAGTGTGCTGGAAGAGAAGCATATGGCAAAGCATTTGGAGAACGAGTGCAGGGCTACTGTGTAGCACGATTAGGTGAAATGGAGAGTGGTGCAGGAAAGGAGAAGAAGTTGTTTGGCATGTTTTAGACTTCATAGAGATAGGATATTGCACTGGCTAGTGTGATGACATAGGAATCAAATAATGAATAAGAGTTCTGGGTAACCTGATGTTGTTTCCTTCGTCTGTTTCTGCCGCATTTACTGATTGTTTATCGTCAACATAATCCAGCATTCTGCAATATCGAAATCTCCTTATCCATTGAAGTATTCAGAAAACCTGGATCGTCAGTACCAACAGACACATCCACTCCCATCTTCAAGAACTCTCTCACATAATTAGTCAGAATCTCTTCACTCATGGCTCCTCCCAAGGTAATGTTGCAACTTGGTGAAATCTCGATCCCTATCTTTTGGTCAGCAAGTTGTTGGAGACAGTGATACGCTTGCTCTTTGTTCTCTTGAAGGGGAGCTTTCCTTTGCACTTCTGCGTTTACATCTGTAAAATCTGGGTCGATGCCCAATACAGCCAATCCAAGGCACAAACCATGACCAATTCGATTAACATACGGAATCAAATCAAACGTATGCTTTATTCTATCCGAGAACGCTATACCAGGACACACCTCACCATGATGATAACATATAAATGATGATGGAAATGCGTTGCGTAAATTGTCAAGTAAAGGAAGAGTTTGTGTCGTAGGAAGAGGTTGCCCTGCAAAGTCAAATGCTAATTGATGGGTTGGATCTCCATCTGCTAATGTATTAGTATCGGTAAGCAGGTCAATAAATGCATTGAAGTATTCCAAATTCCTGTCGACATTGAAAGTTTGGCGAGGGAAAGTGATGAACAGCCTTTGCGTAGGTAGAAGGCAAGATTGAAAGTATACCATTTCTTCTATTGCTCGCTGTGCATACTGAGATGGCGACTCTTCGCTGCTGATTGTGTTGGTTTCATTGTTTGGATGAGGTATGCTCACTCTAACATCTGCATTTGGATGAACAAACTCACCCCTAGATATTTCTCGAGCATGTAAGTAGAGAAGATTTCTCTTGCTAAATGCACGGTATAATGTCAGAAACACTGGCAAAGAGTCATATTGTCGTGTGTTGTATGCAGCTGCATAGATATCAACGTCGTTCATTTGTTTACTTGTTGCAAATCCTCGATAATCTTCGAACGCACGCCGGACCGTAATCGATGGAAGATGACATGATGTGGCTACTACCAAGTCCGATATTTCATCATTCAAAGTCAACTTTCCATCGCGGACCCAAGATTTAATCAATGACAAAGGAATTGCGCCGCCGAGGTGAATATGGTAATCTCTATCAAAGAGTAGCCGTCCAGCAGTAGAGGAGGAGGTTGAGCGAGTGGCTTGCAGCAGTCGAAGCGCAGTAGGATTCATTTCAAAAACGTCGTCGTGTAGATGATCCAATTGATATGGATTACTGCGCTAGATGATTAGCGAGAGTTAGCACAATCGAAATAGAAGCTCATAAGAACCTCGCTCTAAGGAGTAAGGAAAAGGAAAGGTTCTGACCCACGATAATCTCAACGTTGGAATCACTATTGTACGACAAATAGGATTCTGCTAAACTATGCTAACAAGACCAAAATCAACATCCCCCCACAACCCATCTATCTGTCTTGACGGTCGGTTCGCCTTGTGTTTCAACAACCTACGCAATACAAATCGAAAATGGTCGTCGGCTTCCTTCTCCACTTCGTAGCCTCTAGTGCATGGTAGACGAACCTCTTGTGCTTCATTCATTATGTGCACGTGGTGCATAGTCTAAAGAGCTCATCACACAAGCACTGTAGCTGAAGTAGAATGGTTCTTATAAGCTTGCGTTTCGGAATATATTCAATGTATTTTATTTCTATCAATCAAAATTTACCTACCTCCACCTATTAAGTATCTAAGCTTTGGAGGAATCCCAGAACAGCACTCCCTCCTCCTTGCTCATATTGGGAGGCTGTGGCAGAGCTGACTTGGCTTCTTCTTTCATGTTCTTCCAAAGTGGATGAGCAGTGTAACGAATTCCATGCGACGCAGCAATAACCACGATAGTCTTACCCTTTGCTTCAGGACGTCCAGCCAAATCCATTGCCACTTTGAATGTAGCCCCACTGCTTGGTCCAACCATAATCCCCTCCATTTGCGCAAGTTTAGTAGCCCACTCGATTGATTCAGAGCTTGAGGCACTCAAGAATTCACTTACGTGGCCGCGACTTCCTTCTGCATAAGGCTGATCTGGAGCCAGTTGGGTAAGGAAATGGGTTGGTATCCCGGCACCAATGCCCAAGATAGTATGGGGAGTATGTGCTGCACCGAGATGTACCCTCGATTCTGTCGGCTCCACACAAACCACCTTGCAATTAGGATTCTTCTCGCAGAGGTATTTCCCTGTACCAGTGGCGGTGCCTCCAGTGCCCACCCCAGTCACGAAGAAGTCAACTTTCTCACCTATTTGTGTGTGCGAGAGAGAGCAATTGTGTTAGGAAAAGTGTTACACCATGCTAAATTTCAAAAAATTCTAATTTCTCCAGCTTACCAGATTGCTCCCAAATCTCTGGACCCGTGGTGGTATAATGAATAGAGGGATTGGCTTCATTATAAAATTGGTTTACAAGGAAATAATCCTTATTCTTTTCCACAAGATCCTCCGTGTAAGTCTTCAGTCCAGGCATCCCCATCGCTGGTGCAGTAAGATGAACATCCGCTCCAAACATGCGGCAGACAATATACCGCTCCTCAAACGGAGGAAGCTGCGGCATGACAATAATGCACTTGTATCCCTTGGCAGCACATAACATGGCAAGTCCAATACCAGTATTTCCACTGGTATATTCCACAACTGTCATTCCTGGTTGGAGCGTCCCACGTCGTTCCGCATCCTCGATCATGTTCTTAGCGATGCGATCTTTAACAGAGCCGCCGGGATTTTGCATTTCGAGCTTGACGAGAACACGGACATCGTTTGCTTTTGCTTCGGCTGTAAGGACTCTGTTGACACGGACTAGTGGTGTCTTGCCGATGGTGTCGATGAGAGTAATATCCGTCATGATGTGTTCTGAAGTTGATTAGGTGTAATTAATAGGAAATGGCTTCACCTTATGTAGATTCGATATTGGATATATATTGTATTGGGAGAAGCTAAGAAGAAATGGAGTGGCAGATGGCAGATTCAGATGGAGTTCGCAGTTTGCATGGTCGCTCCAGATAGAGAGGAAAAGGAGAAAAAAGAAAAAGATCGAATCATTAGTATTCAACATTGGAATCAGTATGCGAGAACAAGACCAAAATCAGCTCTCCCAAATCTCAACGCTCTACTTCTTTCTTGGCACTTGGGTGTCGGTTCGACATGGTGCTCTCAATCACCTACGCAACAATACACAAAAATGGTCGTTGGCTTCCTCCTCTACTCAATCAGACACGGCGCTTTCAAATGTCGGTTCGAGCACTGCAATCCCTTCCGAAAGCCGACGGTTGGATTCGAAAAGAGGAAAAAGTATCGTCAAAAGATAAACTCATTGTGGATGAACTCCGTCGCAGATGATTTGGATCTCTTGACAGACTGGTGGTTTGCATATAGAATGTATATTGTCCATGGGATTGACTTCAATGGTGGAATGTACGCCAGAGCTACTCTTGCACTGCTCGTATTTTCAGGTATGGGTACAATTTCTTATATGGCTGAGTTATATCAATCAGTCTTCAAATATCCAGAATCGTTCCAGTGGTTGTCTCTATTCACCATCATGCTTGAAGATGTTCCACAAATATTGCTATCGTTGGTACTCAGCGGAGCTTTTGAGCAAGATCTGACTACGCTCGAACCACTCGCAGCATTCAATATATCCACATCGGTATATTCAGCATTGATGAAAGTGTCGGGAGAGTTATTTGTAAATCATTGCTATTGTTGCAAATTTGAGGCCAATGGAGGAGAGGACGAAGCTTCTGTAGAAGTTTAACCATTTGGTGATTGTGGACAGGAGGTGAAGAAGGAAATAAGTCAAATAATATTGTGGAATTTTACGATTGTTGATTTGTTGATTGAAGGCTCGTGATATGAAGATGAAGTACATGTTATAGGCAGGAGATTATGGTGCAGAGTCAAAATAAATTACCAGGACAAGGTACAGAACGTACAATGCACCAAAGTAGACCCTATAGTAAGTAGTATCGTAGATATCTAATGTGATTAACTTTTTAATATACATGCAAACGTAATTCTACTAGCTTCGACTCAGTCCATCTTGAATGCGATCTTGCCCTTAGTGCGTCTCCCTTTGAGCTGTTCAAGTCCCTCAGCCACGCTTTGTCCATCAAAAGGCTTTACATCAACATAAGGTTTGACACCAGTTGATTTCAACTGTCTCACAATCTCAGCCAAGTCGGTCTGATTGTCTTCATCAGAGGTGAAGAAGAACTTTCGCTGTGATTGCATCGTGCCTGTAAGATAGCGCATGAGTGTAGAGATCCCACCATTGATTTGGACATACTCTCCAGTCTTATCTTTTAACAATTTCGCCATGGATGACACATAGTTTTCTCCGTGGCCACTTCCTGTTGCTGTGTCGTAAATGCAATCGAATTTACCAACACTATTTATTTTGAATTGACTCATTGCCTTTTCATCTGTATAATCAACCAACTCCAAATTGTTATTCTCCGCTTGTTCAATGCCACTCCTTGCCCGAACGAATTCAAAGTTTTTACCTGAACAAATGCCGACAACTCTTGCTTTCATGGCAACAGCTAGCTGTATGCCCGCCAGTCCACACCCTCCACTAGCACCTATGACGAGGACAGATGAACCCTCCTTCACATTTCCCAATTTGAATGCATGAATTCCTGTGAGATACGCGACTCCAATTGACGCAGCTTCGTCAAACGATAGCCATTCTGGCTTTTTGGCAATTTTATCAATGGACACTATTGCATAATCGGCAAGTGCTCCTGACGATAGTCCAATCCCAACCCTTCCAAATACGCTATCGCCTACGTGGAAATCAGATTTATCATCTGTAGGGCATACTCGTTCTACAATTCCAGACACGTCAAATCCAACCCCTTTGCCACCTATGAAGCGGGGAAGTTTGTAGTCCACAGGATTTATTGCGGCGGACTTCACCTTTATCAATAGTTCATTGGGCTTTAATTCAGCCGTGTCGGGAAGAGGATAAGGCTGATCTTTGGTAAATGAGACTGTAGTTCCAAGCAAACCAGTGCGAATTGCGGCTCTCATTGTTTTCATTATTGTAGTTATATTCTTTAAAAGTCTGAGTTCGGGTTCAGGTTCGAGTCGAGTACAATGTACTCAAGACTCAAGAGTCGTTGTTTGGAAGAAGTTGAGTCCGACGATTTGATTGCAGAGATACATAAATTCAAATAGGTATGTATTGCATGCTGCATGCAGTTCTCACAATTCTCGCCAGCTTCCATCTTGGGAACTCTTTGACCTGATCTGAAAGTCAAGAACGCCAGTCGTCCGTTTGTTTCTACCTCGCTGCTCCCTCGCTATGCTTTTATTTGGACTTTGGACAACTTCAGCATGCAGATGCAAGATAGAGCCATGATTCCTAAGCAATAGTTTCAGGAAAATGAATCAAGATCGAAGAAGTCACCCATGAAATGCAATTAAGCCGAGTTCGTAGACATCATGATCTTGTTCGTGAAAATATACATTAGTTGTAATTAGAACAATTGTTGCTTTACTGCTCAATCCCCTAACAGTCCGCACCAGAATAGACAGAAAAGTTATCATCTTCGGCTGCTGCCGACTCTTCGTTTGTCGAGGTGAATTCGAACCCAATACTCTCAAGTTTGGCAATCCTCTCTTCGGTGAGGCTTGTGGTTTCTCCCTTCTGGTTCCTGGCCCACAGCCTCCTTTGACTCGATACCCAATTCCCAATCCTTGGTACCTTCTTTCTGGGAGAGCAGTGGCCTGTCTTTTCTTTGTAGTCCTTGAGCTTCTCGAAGAGCTGATCCCATTCCAAGTTGCGCTCAGGCGATCTCAACTTTTCTATACCCCCCGACTCGCTTGGTCTCCAATCAAAGCCAATCTTTTCAAGAAGTTCAATACGTTGTGAGTTGAGCTGACTATGCTTCCCGTCATCAAGCAGCTTCTTTTGCTTGCGTTGACAATGCACCCATCCCGCAAGAGTGGTATTGTCTCCGCTTCGGAACACGTAACAGTGACCATTCTCCTCTTGAAACTTACAGAGGTCCTTGTAATGAGAATCCCACTTGGTCTCAAAATTTTTGGACGTGCGTTTCTTGAGCATATCGCTAAAGGATCCTCCCTTGGACATGGGCGCCCAGTCAAAGCCCAAGTCATTCAGTAGCTTCACCCATTCCTCGTACATATTCACATTTGGCTCTTGCCTTTGGTACTTGACGTATTCTTTTCTCTGACCGTGGACCCAGTTGTAGAGACCAGGATAGTTCTTTGTTTGTGGACCAACAATGATATGACCATGCTTCTCCTTGAACCCCTTCAATTTGTTGTACCAGCTCATCCATTTGGCATTGACTCTTGGGAAGAGATCAGCTCTCTTCTTCGCCGTGTAAGTGCCACTGGACAGGGGATTCCAGTCAAATCCAATAGCTTCAAGCTTGGTCAACCTACTGGGATCAAACTTCTCACGGCCAACTTTGTTCATCTGCTTACGCTGTCCACGCACCCAGTTACCAAGCTTCTTTAACTGTTTCAAGGATGTAAAGAATGGTGAGATGAAAAGAAACCCCCAAGAAGAAAATTTCAAAATATCAGCAGGACTCACCTCCTCCTTCGCATTTTTCCCAAGCGGCACAAGAGTATGACCGTGCACATTCTTAAACTGCACCAATTCATCATACATCACATCCCACTGCTCTTGGAACCTCCTCATGTTATTCGCCTTGTGCGTCCCAGATGACATGGGATCAAACTCAAACCCCAAATCTGATAATTCCTTGATGCGTTCGGCAGTCAAAGAAGAATGCTTTCCACTCATGTATTTCTTATGCTGTTTGCGTTGTTCAAACACAAAGGATCGGAGGAGTTGCGTCACATCTTTTCGTTCTGCCACTGTCAAGTCGGTTGTACCGTACTTTGCCTTGTGTTCCTTGAGCATTGTTAGCCGTTCATTCCAGGTTGCTTCCATCTTGGCAGTGACATGTTGTACACGCGGAGAAATTGGGGGGAGAGGAGGCATACTTTCCTCCACATCTGTCTTCTTTGGTGCAGGACTCTTCTTTCCCACCTTTTTGGTCTTGGCTCCTGCAGGTGGTTCTGTTGACTTGCGCTTCTTTGACTCCCTGCTACTCTTCTTGGCGGGGGGGACTTCTTGTTGTTCTTCAGAGGTGTGCTCTCCATGGGCAGCCGAAGACGCAGGGGCATCAGTGATGGTAAACGGTACAGCTTGAGTACGCTGCCTTCGAGATGATCGTTGTGGAGAGGAGGAAGCCGGAGTGGTCTCTTCCTCATCGAGACCATTTTCAAGTGCATTCAAGTAACCCTCGGGCAAGTCCTTGTCCCTAGTCGAGCTCCGTTTAGTGGGAGTGGCAGCCGCAGCAGCAGACTTCTTCTCAGCAGACTTTACAGCACTCTTCTTGGTAGCCTTGGCAGATGAGATTTTCTTCTTCGGAGAAGCCTTCGTCTTTGCAGCAGGGGTCTTCTTTCTCCATGATGGCATCTTGGCAACAGCCGCAGCTACATCAAATGATTCTGACGATTCCGCCACGGTAATAGCAAGAGCATCAATATCATCGGCACTTGCCTCGTTAGTATTATGTGATGCAACCTGACCACCACAATCACGTGTCCCACGACGAGGGAGATTGGAGGCATCATCATCAGTTTGTTTTGCCCCACCACCAGCAGTAGTAGCTGCACCTTTGTCCCCCTCCCGCCATCGTTTGGCATACGCCTCAGCCGAAACCGACGTACGAGGACATTTCACCGCCTTGAAATCCTTGAATATTGGTTCATCATCTGAATCCTCCTCAAGGGTATTGTTCTTGGAGTTAGTTGCAACCTCCCCCGAAATTTTCGTTGGATTGGGTTCATCGCTAGGGGGGTCCGTCGGCGGACCTCCAGCAGCAGTAGCAGATGCCGCAGCGGCGGTGGGGGAAGTTTCATTATTATTCGCGGTGTTGGCCTCCTCGGCCGCTGCCGTTTCTGCCACTATCTCCTCGGAAGTTTTGGGAGGAGCAATGGGCTTGTGAAGGCGTTGCCATGGTGGTAGAGGGGGAGCTGGAGGCGGAGGTTGGTTCTTGGATTTGGCCATGATTTGATTTTTTGTTCTTTTTTTTGTGATTGGTTGGGGGAGCAGTGGGGGATTCTCTGGAGGGCGACGCAGTCAATCAAAAGATTGAAAATATATCGATTATGCAGAATATTACTTATTCAGTGTTGGGAGAAGAAGAATCAGTGGTGGTGGTGCAGTAGTGAACAGCTGGAGGGGGCGTCTATGATTGAGGCGCATCAATAAAATTTATTTCTTCTCATCGTGGTGAACGCTGTCACCACACAGTATCTACCCTGCCTGCACATCGATCTCATCGATCATGTTTAGCTCAAAAAAAGAGAATCATATGTTTTGACACTAAATGGTATGAAGTGAGTCAGTAACCAATCTTCTAGTTCACAAGTAAATCGCAATGACTCCTTATGATAAAACAAATGACACTGTGTTAAAAATTATGTATCTTTGGCAATGAATGCCTCGACGACGAACTTATCTACTCTGTTAGGGTGTCGATTGTCGGATAGTAATAGTATGATGTAGTCTGAGGTTGACTCTCTTTGGTAGTATCACAGATAGGAGTATTACAGCGACACCCGCTCAGTCGGCAAAGAGCGCTGAGAAGCCATGAGGACGCCTACAACAATCATCTATCTTATACTCATCTTCGGCGTCGATATTCAAAACTCCATATCAGGGAACAATGAATGGCGTTGTGCATTTCAAAGTGGTGCACATTGGAGATTGTTGAGTGTTCGTCGACCGCAACAAAGAAATTTCAACGTTATCAGTAGCGACAGCAGCAGCAGCAGTGAACGAAACAAGATGCAGTCACTTGCCGCAAATACAAATAATATGCTAGATGCACTTGCAAATGCATTTGGCATCAAGTCATCAAAACAACCTATCACGTCAGATGATACCAAGTCAAAAAGCAACAATTCACAAGGGCAGGTGATTCGAACTGCGGCACGTCCACTTCAAGCCTCTGGAGGGTCTCTTCCATCATCACGTCATTATACTACGCGCAAGCCATCCCTACCGATGGTAAGTGTATCTGAAAAGGGAGTGTCGGGGGACTACAATCACTATCGTACCGTTGCATTAAAATCTACAGCTGATAGAGCAATTTCTATCTTAACTCATGATGTGAGCTCGTATATTCAAACTCTTGATGGGGGGAGCTTTGCCAAGTCGGGCAATGGATACACTGATGGTGACCTAGGAGAAAATGTGTTGGTGAAAGGAGTAGACTTTTCTTTTTTCAAGGTTGGTGGACGATATCGGTTCTCGCAGAAGTCCAGTAATAGTAGTGACAATGCATCGTCAACGTCCTCTTCTTCTTTAGTTGAATCTGCGAACGAAGATGTAATCATTGAAATTACAGAACCAATGGAACCTTGTGCGAATTTGTGCAAGCTACCGTTCATAAATGATCCAACCCTATCGTCGGCTAGAGAGCGAGTTGCGAAATGTCAACGATTCATTGCAGCATTAGGAGTGAAGGATGGATTGAGAGGATGGTATGCTAAGGTACTTACAGGCGGAGTTATACGAGTTGGAGATTCAGTGTCACTCTTGGGTGCAGACATTTGATAAAAAGAGAAAATGTATGTCAAAAACCCAAATAGAATGTTTCTATTATTGCTTATGATACAAAGTAGCAACAGAATAAGGTGCGGTGTCTGGGCATTGTATTCTCAGATCACCCATCCAAAGAAACTCGTCTTCTTCATCCAACTTTCCATCGATGATTACGATTCGGCACCCAGAACTCAAACCACGAGAGAGAGCTTTGGATAGTTTTGGTAGCTTTCTCCCTTGTAAGCTTGTTCCGACTGAATTTTCAGCACTCCATGTTGTGGCAAAACAAACTGCTATCGTCGTTTCTTTGAGGATGTTCTGTAGTTGAGTATCTGGTTGATGTATATCTCCGAGTAACAATTCAATATCTGCTTGATTTTGCTGCAGGAAACTTTCATTGTCTTGTAAAATTCTCTGTAAGTTGTCCGCATGTGATATGCTTCTTTCGACCAAGCCAGGAACGATGTCTACCCCATAGCACATCTTCATTGCATTCTCCCCATTACTTCTTGCTTCATCATCTGCAGCCACATAGAGCAATGAAGCTCCTAATACCAGCGCCCCATCACCACTTCCTATATCTAAAAACACGTCATTCTGTTGAACGCCAACTGCATCCAATATTCTTGCTAGGACCTCCACACTAAGCTCTCCATACACAAGTTCATTCGATGGTGGCGATTCATCATTTTCTTGGAAACTGGTCACTGCATCTCGAGCGAACGCGTATCGATTGTCATTAGCACCATCTTCATCGCCGAGAGCTGCTTTCACAAGTTGTGTTACTTTCGTTACATGCGCAGGATGAACTTCTGGCGCTATTACAGGAGCCGATGAGGAGAAAGCAATCACTGATGCGGGAAGTACTGCGCAGCACAATACAAGCACCGACGACGCGAGGAAATAGATTGAGATGGTCATGAAGAGCACAGACCTTGGCAATTGGACAGATTGGAGCCAGCTCGATGCTCGATGAGATCTCATGGTGCATGCATGGTGCATGGTAGGTGCCATGGTTGTTTTGTGAGATCTTTCAGGGAAGTACATAATAAGTGTCTGCATGTCGTTTCGTGCATGAAGTTTCATAATATGTTTCACGTATGTTTCACATATATGTTTCACACTTCTTCAAGAACACGTCAAATAAACGTCTTCAAGCTTCCAGTTTCAATCAGATCTCAGATCCTGATCTGAGCAGCCCCATCAACACAAGCTCCAGTAGGTACATGCATATTGTTTCATAATCAGCCCTGCAAAACAAGAGCATCCAATACATCCAAAATGCCTCCTTTACGACAGCGCAAGACTGGTGATACAGTCGCTGAAGATTCTTCGGATCCATCTGAAAATAATCAGAATGGCGTGAGCAATGGACAGCAAGCACATAAAACAACGACGAATCCCAAACCCACGCTTGCACCAGCACCGACACCAGCACCACTACTTGATACAGTCTGTTCCTTTAGTGCCAAAACGTTCACAACTGATCAAGGATTGAAAATTATCCAGTGGTCATCTTGGGCCATATCCTACCTCACTGCATCATCGAAACATCACAAAGAAACACTCTCACCTGCATTACGAAAACTCTACAATGAAGTTAGTTTTACCCGTTACGTCCTAAGATTTTACGGCCTTTTCCAATCTCTGGAAGGATTCCGATCTGGCTCGTGGGCTGGAGGATCATGGGACAATCCAAAAATTGCCAAAATTGCCAAGTATCTCATGGCAGGGAGTATGATCTTTTATTACCCATTGGAACATGTTGCATATGCTGGATGGCAATTACCAACTCTCTCCAAATTTTCGAGAGATAATGCAAACAAAATTTCTGCATTGAGTTGTGTATTCTGGAGTGTGTATATCATTGGTGACTTTTGGGCGAGTTGTTTGAAGTGGAAAGAGCTGAAGAAACAACTGAATGATTTGGGTCGATTGCTTGCGGTGAAAAAACGAGATGATGACAAGACTGGCATGATGGAAGTGGAACAAGAGCAACATGCACTAGCAAAGAGGATACGCCTTGTGAAATTACAAGTGATAAGATGCTTGCTGTTTATACTTCCCTCTGTGAATTGGTCATTACCAAATTGGGCGACGAATCCGTTGCTTGGTGAGTTGCCTCTGAATGGATTGATGTTGGCAGAGGCGTATACAAGTGTTTATCAATCATTGGTTGGTATGCGAGATTGACAGTAATGGTTGAAAACATAGATATTTAGGTTAGCTTAATGATCTTATTTACAAATACAAAACAGATTATTATACTTTGACGTCAGCCTTGACAGAAAGCCTGCGGCCTACACCCACAAAGGAAATAGCTTCGCGAACGTGTTTCTGATCTGGATGCTATCGTCGAGATGTAGCTCATGTCCAGCTTCCTTCAACATGGGTACAAAGGGATGTTTTCTGAAATAGCCACACATCAAACCAGATAGGAGGACTACAAGGAATGTCACGAGAAGTGCCCGAAATAATGGCAGATCATGCACGATGTGCTTGTGGTGGAAGGTGAAAGGATGGGATAGTCGTTGCTTTTCTTCTTTCATGATGTATTTGTTAATTTGTTTGGTTGACTATAGATTTACTCTGATTTTCATTTGTGCAAACAGCATCGAGATGAATCCAGGTTAGAGTTCTCGTTGTATGTCGATGCCGGGAGGAGGAGTTCTTCTTTTTTACTCTTCTATTATTTGACTCGACCAGTACAGTCTACGAATTCCTACATAGACCGGTATCTTCCCTTTCTGATTGGAGAGGGCTCCCTCTCTCTTCATCTTTTCTGCCTTGCATGCCACGCTGCTTGCATCTTGAAACACTTCATCAATTTGTTATGTAGGAATGCAGTGGTGGTAATAGTATCTTCCTGCCACAGGAATCTATTTTTTCATTGGCAGACTGCAGCAAAATGGAGGATCGTGATTGCGGATGTGAATATTTCTTGTACGAGGATTTCTCTTTCAATGCACTCGCCCGCAAAATGCTGAGGATCGAGGAAAATCATCGTTGTGTGAGGAAATTAGATTGGGATGGCGTTAGGACTGGTCACTTATTCCAAAATATGACCGATGAGGATTGGGAGTGGCGCTCGGGAGGGTCATTGCAAACAACACCCACTGTGAAACAGTGCGTCTTTCTGACGGCGCCCTCAATGCGAGAAGGATGATATTCTTATTCCGTAGATTGACGAGAGGCAATCATATAAATAATTTGCAGATGCACAATAATGAAATAAGTGCTGTAGGATTGCAGAGCATGGGACCATTCCTACATAACTCGTACAATCTAAAGAAGCTGAATGTTAATCGCAACAATATATACAATCGGAAGGATTCAATTTTCTATTTCGGGCGTTGCATAAAAGCCCAATTGAAGAGCTGAGTTGTAGTAACTGCGGCATTGCATCAATTGAGATTGACAGCGACTTTATCCCTGAAAACTTGAGAGTCCTTCACCTCGCGAACAACATCATTACTACTGATGGATATCATGGATTAGCTACGCTGCTACAGTGGGGAGATACTAAGCTCAATTATCTTAATATCAGCAAAACTAAGATCGACGACGATGGAATTGCTATTCTAGTCAATGCCCTGCGAAAAAATACGTCACTAACAACTTTGCTATTACGGGGAAATGATGGAATATCTGAGCAAGGGCAAGGACGAATAATGTCGCTGAAGCTAGTGAATGACATCTCAATCCCAAGCATCAAAGCAACTTTACAGTCAAATCACACCTTGACATCTTTCAAGGTGAGAGTAGAAGAGGATGAAATTGAGCGACAAATCGCTATTGCGACAAAGATCAATAGGATGGAACACAACCTAGAAGCAGCTGGTATAGAGAATGTAACTGCTAGAGAAAAAAGATGACTTACTTACAAGGAATAGATCACTCGGTGGATATTGAAATCGACACCCTTCACTTACCGGAAGTTCTTTCTTTCATACCATAGACCGAAACAGACCGAAACTTAGAGCAGGAAAATCTTTTTGTCGCATTAAAATCATCAATTATGGCACTGTTCTCTACTGCAAACGCGAAGACATGCATCCAACAGGAAAGGAAGAAATATCAGCGTAATTAGCTGAGAATAGAACCAAAGTAGCTGAGCTTGGATCCAAAGTAGAGGAGCTTGACGCTAAACTTGCAGCAATAGAACAAGCAGTTGATGACGAGGTTGAACATCGTAGCAGCAAACGACGCCGAATCTGATATTGGAGCTCTGGGGTGGAGCAGGATTGGATGACAATTATTCACATCACACAATTGATACCATAACCTTACTTCTTTTGTAATTTATATCTAAGAGAAACACCCATTTGATACATAACTACTAACCTGAGTATCGGCAGCTTTCAAACCACTTATTTCTGATCGAACAAGTTTTAATGTAGGTGAAGAATACTTTCACATCAGCAACCTTATGAATTAGTATTGAGTGTCTTACATCTTCTGTTTCTCTCCTCAAAATATATCTATGCAATCCGTTCAAATTTTCCGTCTATATCTTCTTGCTCATCCAACTATCTTACCCGGCCAATTCAGCCTCATGTTCACGCTTCTCACCTCGACCATCCTTCGTCTTACCCCGATCACTACGTGTATCATCATCTACACCTCCATCATTCATCCCCTCCCCACTGCGATCCTCCTTGGTACTTCTTCGTTCCTTCTCTGCAGCAGCATCTTCCTTGATAATTTCAAAGTCAGGCGGGACCTCGGCCATCTGCACCGACGGCGCCCCCTTCAATGACATCAATTGCGTTAACAAATCCACCCTCACACTCTCCAATGACGCCTCCGTATTCATATTCTCTCGTTGTTCGGGAGTCAGATGCAACTGAAAGTCGGGAGCATAGTATTCAAAGTAATCATTGTAGGGTATTTCATTGGGCAGATCCACATCAAGACATACGGATGTCTCATAGGCCCAACACCGTGCCACATTGCGGATGGTATACCCCCCTCCACCCAACACCAATGTCGGCACATTGAAACTCTTGGTATATCTCACACACTCAGCATGCCCCTTCAAACTCAGATTGAAGCACCCCAATCGATCCCCCGTCAACGAATCTGCACCACACTGCAACACAATCGCACCAGGTTGAAACACCTCCATAATCTTATCCATCACAGGTTTAAATATCCGTTCATAGGCCTCATCCGTCATCCCACTCGTCAACGGTGCGTTGACCGAGAACCCCGTCCCCTCCTTGGCGCCCGTATCCTTAATATGCCCCGTACCAGGGAAGAAATCTCCATACTTGTGCAAACTAAACGTCATGACCCGATCGGTACAATAAAATGCCTCCTCGACTCCATCCCCATGATGAACATCAATATCAATATATAACACTCGAGCATGAACCTTGAGCAATTCCAATATCGCCAACACAATATCGTTAATGTAACAAAATCCCGATGCCTCACTCTTCTTGGCATGATGGAGCCCCCCACTCCAATTAATGGCAATATCACAATCTCCCCTATTTAACTTGACCGCTCCATCCAACGAGGCACCAGTATACAATTGCGTGAATTCATAGAGCCCATCAAACACCGGACAATCGGTATACTCCCCCACATTAAACTTTTGCATTTGGTTGCCATACCCCCGTAAATTATCGGGGGTAACCTTGCCCAAAAACTGGATGTAATCTTCACTGTGAAACGCCGACATTTCGTCCGGAGTGGCGGGATGAGAGCGATAACACTCCATTTGACGGTAGAGGCCGTACGTGAGGATGAGGTGATGCGCCATTTTTATGCGGTGGGGTTTCATGGGGTGCGAGGGGCCGTAGTAGAAGTGGCCTACGTCCGGTTGGTAGAAGTAGGAGACGCGTTGTTTGGATCCGGTGGATTTAGTGAGAGCGGTGGTGGTGGCGCTGGATGATGTCGTCATGATGAGTGATTGATTGATAATATATTATAATTGTTTGGCAGGAAGAAAGAGCTCTGCGGATAAGTCAACTCTTTTGTTTGATCGCTCAGCAACGTTCAATGGCAATGGCTGCAGCGCTGCGCAGTGATACTTTTAGATGATGAACAATGAACTTTTATTGATATTGTAGTTGATAGAGATTTGAGCATGAGAGATGTTCATTTCAGCTGGCAAAAAAGCAAATTTCACATTACATTTATTGACACATTTGTAGCCAAATTTTATTTGACGAGATGCAGCAATTATTTGCAAGTCTAATAACGATACATTTATCGCCATTCATCTCAGGTAATAATATGTATTCTCATTTTCGTCTCACAACCTTCTCACAAATGCGCATAAATGGAATTGATATCCCTGATAAATACTCGACTATTTATCATCATCATATTATAATATCATCACAATAATAATAGCATAATGGTCAATGAGCAAAATAAAGTCATCCTTGTGATGAGATATAAGATAGGTGCGAATTCGATATTCCTTCATTACACCACTTTCTGCAATCTAGTTCAGTTCCCTGGTTGGGTGAGCATAGTGGGTCCGCGCGGTAGTATCGGGGAAGAGCTAGACTACGTTCTTTTCCCATCGCCAACAGTATACGACTATTTCGGCATCGAGCTCAAGAAGCTTTCAGCAA
>JALLBH010000202.1:0-33839 GCA_036940005.1 Skeletonema menzelii | reverse complement strand
ATGTGCGGGATGCGCACTAAAACTGTTGATAGTGCGCACTATAATCAAAAGCCTAGGCGGGTGGCGGGAGCAAAAAACTCTTTTCCTCTACTAAAAGTGTGCTAGTAAAATTGGCAAGAACAAAAATCACTATGTAAATATTGGCAGCACGTTTAGCATGTTCATTTCAAGGAATTCTTGCTATGTATTGCAATCAATTGGGCGTGTCTTTGTCTTCCTTTGTAGGAAAGTAATCAATTTATTTTTCATACTCACATTAATCAGTTCCTACCTCACCAAAATTGCCTCATTCTCCATATTTCTCATGGTATTGGGTAGTACCCATCCGTATTTTCGGCTGGGTACTTACTACATACTTGGTTACGTACCCATTACCTACTTGTGTCATTGGGCATTCTGCCAACCATGGCGTTGCCTGCTGCTAATGCATTTCTCGAGCGCAAATTCAGCACTGCCACTTGGTTTGAGGATCCTCTTAGGCAATGGTTGGGACACGATCGTTTTGAGAAGGGGGTTCTCTTGGGAGTCAATCAGGCTTTTTAAGCAATTTGGGGGATACAGAGGAGTGAATGCATATTCTATTACTTACACGTATCAAAAATAACAATGCATAATAATAAATTTACTATTCATCTACCTTTTGCGTCGACTCTGTGAGTCTGATGGTGGCCTTCTTACGGTCTCTGTGCTGGATGGAAGTTGGTGAATTGGTGAATACCCACTGAGGTACCCAAGAGAAGTTACTTAGGTACTTACGTATCAGGTACTCACCCATACAGAAATCGAGCAGGTACGTACTCAATAGGTACACCCAATACCCAAAATTACTGGAAGTTGGTGAATTGGTGAATACCCACTGAGGTACCCATAGAGAAGTTACTTAGGTACTTACGTATCAGGTACTTACCCATACAGAAATCGTGCAGGTACGTACTCAATAGGTACACCCAATACCCAAAAAATACCTAATACCTAGGTATTTTTTCGGTGGGTACGGACTAGGTATACAGCCCTGGTCGAAAGTCTCGCACTGTCGCATCTACTTTAACGCGTGCACAGTAAATACCCTTACCCCAGTGTCTCATACGCGAATGCCGGGAGATGCCGGGGCAGATCATTGAGATCATTGTACAAACATATCAATGTGTTCATTGCTATTGTACTATTCTTTCCAACTTTTCTTATTATAATCATGACAGAGACTCGTTTCGACGTTGGTATGACCTGGTCAGTAGAAATGTTGTGTAATTTGAGCAGTTCTTTCTGTGGATCTTCCGGAGTTTCGTCAAATAGGTTCATCATAATAATGTGTATCTTTCGTACTCTGTTGAACGTATATGAGAATCTTTTGTCCATGAATTATTATAAACTCACCACTAAAGCTTCTGTCGTGTCATTTTGTTGCAATTATTACAGTGAGGGCTGTGCAAACGCAGTAAAGAGAATCCTAGGCAAAGTGGATGGTGAGTATTTGCATCTCAATAATGAACACACTCTCATGTTGTTGTGTTGTGATTTCCTGTATTTTTATATTGATGTTCACCAAAAACAACGCTCCTCTAATATGTTCCACACACAGGTGTTAGCGACATTCAAACTAGCGTAGAGGCCAAATCAGTTGTAGTGGTACATGATGAAAGTGTATCAAAAGATGATTTACTTGCAAAACTGCAGAAATGGAGCGCGGCTAGTGGTAAATCTGTAGCTTTCTCGTCATAAATATGCTTCGGGAAGCAATTGGGTCATATATATGTAGTTGGGGCTGAAGGAATTAATTGATACTGTCATGCAAACAATCTTTGTGTCGAAATTGAGTTCTTCTACAAAACAATCCATGTACAACATATTCGAAGGAGGCTGTCAAAAAGGCAATTTACGAAATGGGTTCTGGTTTACTTGTAAAGTGAACTGTTTTTGATTATAACAATTCACACGATCTTGATTCTACGTTAAATTAATACATCCAAAGATGGAATGGGCACATGATGACAATCAAAATATATCAATGACTTCACTCCAACTCAATAATGTGCAGCGGTCGCACTGTCTGTCTACTCAATGAGATTGCCTCAACTTTTTCGCCTTGTATGCAGCTTTCTGAAAAAAGTAGCAAAGAGAACAATGTGTGAGAAGTCACTCACGAACAGCAGTTTGCACGAAGTGTATCATGTAACAATTCTTACCCCTCGTTTGACCGAAGTCAGCGAACTTCGCGACCGCTTCATGCGCCGCCACAAAGGAGTGTCAAAATCTCCGTCTTCGATTTCATCTAAGAATTGAAGAGAACACAAAGGTCCAGGGGGGAAGAATTTCCTTTTCCTGGGGTCGCTTAACCTTTCATCTCTGAGGTCGAGTGATAGGTTCAATCTGTCGACTTTAGATCTTTTCCGTCTTGACTGGGGGTGAGATGCCTCTACTTCATCGTCCGAGTCGTCTGCATCATCTACATGACTTTCAAAGATTGGATTCTCATCACCACTACCATCGTCGTTGTCCAAATCATCGTCACTGAATGCCTCTCCTGCGGTATTAGCATTCTTGATTGCAGATTTGGAGAAGGTTCCTTGACTAGATTGGGAGTTGATCCCGTCGTCACTGTTTAGGCTGAGCCCATCAATGTCGGAATATCTTTCCGAAGCCTTGTCGTCATTGCTCTTGTGACTCATACCATCAACATTTCCATAATCTACCGAGGATACTACACTGGATGGTGATGCATCAACGACTGACTCGTTGAGAGTCTCTCGGATAGTAGACATGGGAGAGTCATTCTTGCGTTGTGTAAGCAGTGCGTCGACGTCGACGTGGTCGCTTGAGAGTGAATTCAAGTCAGTATGTCGATCATTCAGTACATCATCTTCGTCGTAATCTTCCATATCTTGAGCATTGTCAAACTCGACCGAGCCGTTATCATCGTCCATTTTTCCTACCGAGTTACCAATTGAGGTGGTACCATCAACTACTTCTTCCTCATTCTTCGTAATGGTAAACTCCTGGGTAAGACATTTGGATGAGTTGTCATCGTAGAAAGATGTCTTGCTTTGACGAGAAGACGCAACAGACAACGCTTTTGAAGCAACTGATTTCTCAATGCTTTCATAAGGAGCGAGCAACTTTTGGTAGTCTTCCGAGATTCTCTTCGTATTAGGCGAAGCGAGATGGCTTTCGCTTTCGTGAGATGCAGTGAATGTGGGAGTTGGGTCAGGCTTTTTTAGAGGGGACGGATCGGGCTGCTTCGATTGGCAAGGAGTTGTAGTTGATCCGCCGTCTTTCTTATTGTCTTCAGGGGACAGGTCATCTTCGGCACTTTCCTTCACTGAAACATCATTCGAAGTGAGATTTGTTGCTGCACCATTAGCCACACTTTCGTCTTCTTCTTGATTATCATATGACGTTCCACTGGGCTGCGGCTCGGGGGCTCTTTCTACTTCTAGATTCTGAGAAGGCGGATGTTTGCCTGAGGGCATGGGTACTCCGGGATTATGCCAAGTCGTGCCAAAATCAGGATGTCTCCAAAAGGGTGTATTTTTCGACTTTGAGATGAATTCTTTCCACCCAGCTGGAAGATAAGTCTTCTGAGAAAGGTCATCTTGGTTGATAGGCTGAAGTTTGCCTCCAGGCTTGAGTTGGTTCGTGATATGACTCGCAATTGTCTCTTCGTCAATCAAATTTGCCTGCCTAGTGTTGATTTGATTCTCTATGGGATCTACTCGTTGTACGTTCAGTTGGGATGGAATACGTAGTGATGGAGAGTCCTTCTTGCTGGCATGTGCCTTCGAAGCATCATCGCCACCTAACGTTGCCATGGACGTAGTCGACAAGTTGTCATCCATCATCGTCATTTCGCTCATATCATCCGAGTGAGATCTTTCGAGCGATGCCCCACCAACAACAGAACCGACAACACGGTATTCTTCCAACTCATTCTTGCAGCTATTCATCATAGCCTCCATTATTTTCGCTTTCTCAGCTTGTTTACTGTTGGGTCGATCTAAAGACTCTACATCCGCAGCGGCAGCACGTTTAGTGACGGGATTGCCTTCTTCAGATCTCTTCTTGAAGGGTGCCAAGGGAACAGCAGGTGGATGAAGATTCGATCCACGCTCAATTTTGTTGCCAACGGGCTGATTATGTTTGATTACTGCAAACTTTGGTTCTGCAAAGTTGGACGAGGGGATAAAAACATGCGCTTGTGAGATAAACGAAAGGAGCAAGATAACGATACCGATCTCATCCAATCCATACACCAAAGACGCTTACCAGGACGCTTCTTCGAAGCTGGATCGTGTCTCACATGTTCACCCGTTTCCTTCCGAGATTGTTTCCTTGCGACAACCACTGCCGTCGAAAGCGTAGGAGGGTCGGGCTTTTCATGTGGTGATGTGATTAGAGGAGATGCTTTCTCCGGAGTAGATACCGCAGTGTCCATGTCCGATAGACTCTCATTATCTACTCCTGCGGTAGAATAAAATTTGGCATCTCCTTTGTTGGATGTGCCAGATTTACCACGTTTCAATGCCGATGCGATGATGGATTTGACTGAACTTTTGTTCTTCTTTGGTTGTTGCGATAACGAAGCACTCGGCTGCGTGGAGGCTGTCGGATCGGGCCTTTTCAATGGCGAGGGATCGGGCTTCTTCTTCGCTGCATCACGGCGATCCATCAACTTCTGTTTCGACTTGGCATGTACCTTCTTCCGAGTAGGATGTATGCCAAGAAAGTCATCCACCAAACCATATGCGCCACCAATCGTTGTAAGATTCGACGCTTTTGGTGTTTTGGAATCTCGGCGAGGTGCGTCTGTGGAGGTGGATTTCTGTGTGAGATTTTCCTTGCCCGGCCGCGTTGGGGCTGTGGCATTATTGCGACGGTTGCTTTCATTACGAGAGGATGTGCCAAATGGCTTCTTCTTTTGCTTCGATGCAGTCGGCATTGGATTGTTTTGGTCGATGTTGGATTATCGAGATCTATTGCTTTGCGTTGGAGTGGAAATCATCTTTCGAGCGAAAATGCGATCTCTGCTCTCGTAGGTACTATAGTACGTACTCAGAGTCATACACCTGCTTTAAAGCGTTATAGCTTTCAACGATCACACGAACAGGAATGTTGGGGTTGGGTTTAGGTGCGTCTTACTTTTGGTAGTCAGCAATACCATCCAGTAAGAAGATCAGAGGGAGAGCGAGGAAGGCGAAAGCCAAAGAAAAACAAAACGGAATAGATGAAGACTTCTCTTTGCTCCTACGCCGTTTCCAGTCGGGTAGATCTCTTGAATGTATGCACGGCTTTCACCCATGTGAAACTACGAACCGAGCTACTTGAGAGAAGGCATCATTATTTACAACATTATTGAGACTGTTGCGGAAGCAATCTGCGAGAAGGGAAATGAACGAGTCGGTGTTGCCTTCGAGTTATAGCGAGACAAGCAATGGAAGATAAATACCCTTCTTTGTTCTTGGTTTATTATCACATGCATTGCTTTGAATTGGGACGGAATTGCAACTCGATCGACGAGCAGGAATGTCGACACTAATCCGAGTAGATATCAAAGCAACAAACCATTATCGCTGTGCTACATTCTAGCATTTGCAGAGTATCTATCTCAATATGTTGAAGTGAACTTTCATTGCTACAAACCATTTTTCTATCACCACAAAATTACGAACTTATCAGCTCAGACGAGAGAAAAATGGTCAGCTACTTGAGGAAACGAATCAAATGTTCGTGTTTGGATATAAGTTCTTGCAAGTGAAGACGGATAAGAAAATAAGTGTGTGCGACAGCGGCAATTTCAGTCAACGAAGGGTGGAATTGAAGGCATTGATGAGGTGCGAACGCTGCAGACGAGCACATTACTGTTCACAACAATGCCAAGCCGCTGACTTTGGGGGGCACAAGTTTGAATGTGTCGGTTGGGAGAAGTGGAGGAAGCTGCAGAAGACGCAACAGAAGAAGACGGCCGTCAAACCACAAGATGAAATTGTAGAGGATGAAATTGCAGATAATTGAATGACATGTACACTACTAATTGACAACAACTCTTTACAATATAAAGACATGTTACAAGAGTCCGTGTCATGCCAAATGAAGCATGGCCAACGCTACTGTGTTGGACCATTGCACTTCAACAAACTGTTGACTCATCACACTAGCCTTCACCTCACTCAGAGTCATAGATTGTATATTTTGTTCCTCAGTATCAGGTTCTCCCACATCGCTATTTGATTCTCGAACACCAGCGTTTTGTTCGGCACTACTTTTCACTTGTTTGGAGTAGTTGCAATCTCTCGCTAGAAACGGATGGACCCATCCCATGCCGCGATTCACATCAGTACGATACGTTCCAAGAGGAGTCCATGAGTTGCAAGTCACATGCAATTCCTCGTCCACCTCTCGTTTTGCAGCTTCCACAGCTTCTTCGCCAGGTTCGATAATTCCGCCTACAACTGCTAGACTCTCTTGCGAAGATAATGCATATTTAGTCTGTTTCAATATCAAGAATGAGGGATTGTCCAATGATGAATCCGGATCTTGAACAAGGACGTTGATACGATCATGATAATCAATCCAAAGCCAATCATCAATAACTTTCATTTCTTGGTTGTGATTATTGTCCAGTGTTTGTACTTGGTGCTGAGCAACACGCATCCACTTGGACTGAATGAGACATTTATTACCAATTGTTTCTCCGCTAGTTCTGAATGCGTCGGTAGCGGTACTTTCATATTTACTCCCTCGGTAAGAACCAAAGGAGACTAAACAGTCGTCTTTTGTATCTGTAGCTGAGAAAATTTGTTGAGTTTTGATGCGGGTAAGCATCAATATGATGGTGATCCCAAAGATTATCGATATTAATGTCCGACGCCTTGCTACTCGTGAGGTAGCGCCTCCGCGGCTTTGCACCACGTTCATCATCAAGGCGCTTCAGTTGTGCTGCGGCTATGCTACTCTACTCTCTATTCTGAAAGATTCTGGACCCGATGCTCTCATCATCTTAATGATACCATAGGGAGGTAGGGCAAGGAGCTGCAAGGTTGATTGTGATACAGTTGAACGTAGCGCTCTTTGCCTTTGCTGCCTCGCCTCGAGGGAGAGATCTCTTTTTCTACAGTTTCGGGCAGCGGGGGAATACCCCTTATAATCAAATGGACACCAGTGCGAAATAGTGAACACCAGTGTCGAAAGATGGACACCAGAGGTGTCAAGACTACCCACAAAATCTTCTTGCAGGGGATTTATCGGGCGTTGCGGGGGAAATTTCGCTTTTCTTCCAGCTCGCTGCTCACCCTCGCTCCCACCTCCCCCTCCCACCACTCTTCTTCTCGAGCCATCCATCATAATAATATGTAGCCAAGCGCTGTACAAAGGCATCATCAAATCCGATTGGCAGCAATGATTCCTTCCAGACTGCATAGAGCCGCATCGGCGGTCAGCGGTCATCGCTGCAGACATCGTCATTATACGAGAAGCCTGGCTTCAGCCAGAAGCACACATCAAAAAACCAAGCCATTCTTTGACCAAGTCGATGAACAAATGAAGCAAGATTATCCAGAACAATATGAACGTTATACAGAATCGAAACGAGCTTATAAACTTCGAAAACAGTATGAAGAGGCGCGTGTGGATAGCTTCCATGTTGATGCAGTATCGCCTGTGCCTGTGGCGCCTGGCAAGAAGATGATGTTCCAAGAAAGAAATGGCAATATGGAAGAGAAGATGTCCAAGAGCTGGTCTCTTGATCATCAAGGAGAACAAAACGAAGTACCATGGGACAAACAGATAGAGCAGCAACAAGATTTAATACCTTCATCACAGGTAGAAGAAACAATACCAATAGCTGAGACACCTAAAAAAGAAGACAACATCAACATAGGGAAGAAATCGTCCATCTTTTCTTCCATATCCAAATCGGCCCTCAGTTTCCAAGATGGAGACAGCAGTACCACTATTCCTTTAGCAGAATTATTTCCAACTCTCTACGCAAAGGAATCATCGTCCGACTATGTGACTTCTTCCAGTGTGGACACAACACGTGCTATAAATCCAGAAATGATGTATGACACCAGACAATTCGATGCCTACCGCGAAGCCATGACTGCTGTTATGTCTCATGAAAAGATGCAACGGACATTATCCAAATTTGAGAAAAAAGATGAAGCAAACGTACAATTGATACAGAGATTGAAGGAGTGGGTACTAAGTGATCATCAAGTTATTGACACAGACGTAGTTGGTGATAGATGGAAGAATTTAGAGAAACATTGGAGAGAGGGGTGGATGGTAGGTGGTGCTTCTTCGTTAATGGAAGGTAGTGACAATGAACCTGCATCAAATGTGATGAAATCTGAGTTAAAGGCGCAAAATCAATTGTTTCAATCAACACTGCTCCATGATGCGGATGGGGAGAACGACCAAGATGGCGCAAGGGACCCACAAACCTTTAATCAAATTGCACAACTTCTCTTTACTGCACTCGGTAGATATTGTGCCGAACGAGCAAGATCTGTTCCAATGGAAGTAGCCTGGTACAAAATCAAAGAGAGTGGATTGGTGTTGCCAAAGGATACGATTTCTACGTATTTATATGTTGTTGGCACGATGGGGATGGGAGATTCATTTAGGATGACTTCCGGGGATGAAGAAAAGAAAGACAGCAATGAATCATCTATTTCGGAAGAGGTTGTAACATATCACGATCTAGCGATGAAACCATCTGAATCCAGTATAAGTCTACGTGTGAAAGCATTTGCATCCAAAGGAGATGCAAAGACTGCGCAAGAATTGTTGGAAGCTTTCAAGAAAACGATTGATGACGATGATGACAACAAAGAAGCCATTCGACTACGAACATATCTTCCTATTTTGAAGCAGTATTGTGAATCAAATGACGTAGGTGCGGCACTGGCGGTGTTCAAACAGATGCAATCGATCTCGACAGTTATATTGGAACCTGAAAATTATGTGTTGCTGTTGGCAAGTATCGCAGAAAACGGCTACTTTTGCAAAACCTCGCCCCCCATTCAAGGCATATCGGATCTAGGTCTTGACAACGAAAGTGGTCCAGAGCTCTTTAATGAACTCGTCTCGGAGATGGCTGATGATGTCCTCGAAATCTCGTCTGCAAGTGCAAGCCGACTGCATAACGCTTTGGCAGTTGGTTTTAAGGGGCGGCCAGAGAACAACTTGAAAGAGATGCACCCACTTGCATCTATGCCAGTTTCTCGTCAGCCTGCTGAAAGCAATGAAGTGGTGGCATGCAGGATCTCATTGGATCGGTCTAGTGGGATTTGTCCTGTGACAAATGCACAACAACGCCTCCTTGTTCTGGAACCATCTCAAAGAAGACAATTGCATGACGATCTATTGTCATTATCGAGAGACCAATTCGTAAAGTTTGCTGGTAAAAGAGAAGATGAAAGTCCAGAGAGAGCGGCAGAGGAACTTCAGAAATTTTCTGATTGGTTGGATGATAGAGACGGCGAGCCCTTCACGGCAATCCTAGATGGGGCGAACATAGGTTACTACATGCAGAGCTTTGACAAGGGAAGGTTCAACTATCATCAGATTAAGTTCATGGTTGATACTTTGGAAGAAAGAGGTGAAAATGTTCTTGTAGTCATACCCAACAAATATGGTTACAACTCGTTCTATACCTCAAAGGCACACCACCAGCAACTCGACGCCGCAGAGAGAACGATCATGAATGACCTCCTCAGGAGAAAGAAGCTCTATAAAGTACCACCTAGGTGCTTAGATGACTTTTATTGGATGCTGGCTAGTGTCTCTGATCAAGTTTCTGCTCGTAAAGGAGTCGACTTATCAGTCCCGAATGATGATCCCAGTGGTCGCTGGCCCGGTGTTCGCCCTGTCTTAATATCCAACGATCAAATGCGGGACCACAAATGGGAGTTGCTTGAGCCCAGACTGTTCAGACGTTGGTATGGTTGCCACATTGTCAACTACAATTTTACTGCGTTTGTAATGGACGAATGCGTGGATGGAAACGAGGTATTTTTTTCACAGGCTGACTTCTTTAGTAGAGAAATACAAGGGAATCCCTCTGGTTGCGGCAAAGCGTGGCATTTCCCTGTGAGCGATTGGGACTTGGAGGACAGGTTCGTCGTGCGCTTGTAGGTGGGTTAAAACTTAAGAGCTAGTAAATGCACAGATAACATATATTTCTATCATAAACCGTTTACTTTTATGTTGTAAATTGCAGTTTAACATCCGCAAAAAGCAATCAGCTTTGGTTGCTTGCTGAACATTTTCACCTTCTGTACTGTCCGTATTGTCCAGGAGGGGGAGGAGGCATTTGCTGGCCCCGATTCATAGGTGGCGGTGGGCCTGGTTGACGCACTTGACCTTGCATTGGCGGAGGAGGCATATTTCCGGATGGAGGGCCCTGCATTGGAGGAGGAGGTCCACGATTTGATGGAGGAGGATTAGGATTCATTTGCGGAGGTCCCGGACGAGATGGTGAAGGAGCACCCATTGGCATAGGTGGAGGCCCACGATTTTGCATTGGAGGACCAGGGCGTTGCTGTTGAGGAGGAGGCATGTTGCCGGATGGAGGACCTTGCATTGGCGGAGGTGGACCACGACCGGGAGGCCCAGGTGGTTGGTTCTGCATTTGCGGAGGAGGTTGTTGATGACCCATAGATGGGGGCATCTGCGGCGGAGGTGGACCACCACGAGATGGCATTGGAGGTCCAGGTGGTTGATTCGGCATTTGTGGCGGAGCTGGACCACGTGATTGCATCTGTGGAGGAGGCATCTGGTTTTGCATCTGCGGAGGCATTTGTTGACCAGGAGGTCCAGGTGTCCTTCCAGGAGCTCTTCCAGCTCCTGGAGGCATACCTTGCTGCGAGCCGCCTGAGTTGACAAAGTCCATGAAATCTTCATAGGAATACGTTCCTCCGTTGAACGATGCTCTATCTTCAACTAAAAACCAAAAGAATCGAGACTCAAGTCCATGATCACCTTCTCTAACAACAGTCACCTTGGCCACGAGTGTTTCGGGTGCATCGTCTTCACGCAAGGCACACACGATTGCATTGACACGTGATGCAAAGTCATTGCCACTCGTTTGTAAAATGACACGAGACATGTCGACACCCTCCAACGAATTGGTTCCAAACAATGAGTTGAGAATCGCAGGATCAGATGATCTACCAACCCACAAAAACATGTCAAGTCCATTGTCCAACAAGAATATTCCATTGCTAGCAAGTCTATCGATTGTGAGATCGAGTACACTTGGAAGCAAGATACGATTCTTCCCTGCAACCTCGTCATCACTGACACCATTAGATGAGGGAAGCCCCGCATTAGGACTCATGTTATGAAGAGAGAACATGCGAGGATACACAAAATGCTTCGATGCAGTCACATCCATGTTATTGAGTCGGTGCATAGCATGGACACGCTCATCAGGGTGAACATCCGTACCTCCACGGAAAGCAACGTTCTTCATAGTGGCCAAAGTATACAGCGGCAACAGTGTCAAGTTTTCAGGAATGGCCTTAGAGTCACCATCAGCTTCTCCTCCCTGCTGCTGATGACCACCCATGGGAGGAGGTGCCGCATACCCAGAAACACGACGGGGCTTATCTCCCTCCTTCGACGCACGGATCAAATCAATACACGCCTGTTGCAATTTACCACGAGCATTGTCCAAATTGGTCTTGGTGGCAACGTCCAACGCCTGCTTCGCCAACAATGCCGACATGGCTTCGGCATCCACCGTATTAATCACTTCGGACGCCAACGATGTCACCGGAATCGCCTGTGTTATCACACGAATGCGTCGCTCTCCCTCACTACTCGTGTACAACAATGCACTCTGAATCGTCATGAAGGAACTATTCAAATTGTGTTCATCATGGGCAAAATCAAATGCAAACACGGAATCCGAATTGCAATTCGGCAACGCCAACAAGTCCGATCCACGAATGAAGAAATTTCCATAAAAGTTGGTAATTTTCATCCCCCGCGTACACCGGATGCGCATCACACTTTCAAATGCCGTGTGCTGTGTCAAGGAACGGACCAACTCGCTCTCAAACCTTGGTCCATCCGTATCATAGTTGAATCCAGGATAGGTCCGTAACGTACCGGCAGTCAACTTGGGCAAATCTCCCAAGGTAGCCACATCAATATACGACCGAGGAAAGAGGTACATATCCACACTAATCTGTGACCTTGAAAACTCCACAGCCGTATCCTTATACCACGCATCCGAGGGACGTAACAACTTCACCTCATCCACAGTCCCCATAATCTGATGATTCTCACGTACCCCCAACGCCCCATCACCCAACTGGGGCAACAACGATTGAAACACCGACATTTTCCCCCCAATATGCTTCGTTACCGTAAACGCCGCCTTCAATGCCGGACCCAAACACGATGAGGATGCCGTCGACCCCTCAAACATGGTGGGCAAATTCTCCAAAAACATATCAATCACCTCCCGACTTTCTTGCAAATTCACCAACAAATCATCTGGCGCCGGGACGAACAACTCCACCAAATCGGCCACCACCAACATCTGTGGCTGTGCCAATCCACTCTTGAGTGAATAATACTGTACGGAATCATCATAGGTTAAAAACCCCACCTGTGTACGTGGACTACCCGGCAAATCATCCAAACTACGCGCAATCCCATCTGCAACACTTTGCAACATTCCACTCCGTACACTTGCGGCACTAACATCAATCACAAAGAAGTAACTGGGTGGTTGGGGTGGACGGACCATATACTCACTAGGCGCAATATATTCAATACACGCCTGACTCAATTCCGGTCGATCATACCGATCACGACGTTGCCCACTCTCATCGAGGTGACAAAAGTACGGGGTGGGAGTTTCATTGAGTTGAGCGCAAATATTGCATCGCCATCGACGACCGTTTTCGAGCCATGTAACGAAGGCGTTGATGTAGGTACGGCATCGTTTGCAGCGGATGATTCCGGCGGCTCCTGGTTGGATTACGGGGACATCGCCATCGTAGTTGTCTACTTCGTCATTATCGTTGTTATTATTGGTGTCATCGCAATAGGGTGCAAGTGGACGAATGATGGCTCCCATGGGTACCTTGGTAGCATGTGCCAATCCAGCATTGGATGGGATGTGATTGGTAGTTAATCGTAAGATACGGGATGGTGCTTGTATCGATGTATCAATGTTATCTTGAAAGATATCGACTGGTCCTCCTCCTACTCCAGCTCCACCACCACCAACAACAACACCTCCTGGTTGTTGTGGTTGGGGAGCACCAGTCATCATCATGGGTGCATTATTTGGTGGTTGGGGAGCACCGGTAGATGGTTTCGATTGGAATTGTGGAGGTCCACCTCCACCTCCAGGTCCACCAGGAGGCATCATCATTCCAGGTTGAGGAAAATTTCCAGGTTGTTGTTGTTGGAATTGATGTTGTTGATGATTGGTATTACGAATGGGGGATGGTGGTGCACCAATATTTTGTGGGTTGGGGGTGAACATTCGTGGTCCTCCTCCTCCTCCACCACCACTGTGTGTATTTGTAAGAAATAATGGTGAGAGAGAGAGGTTAGAAAATGTAGGAAATTATTGAATTGAACAAAAAAGTAACAACAAGATTAATCTATTGCAATACTGTCAGGTTTTAATTCAATCACCCTCTCGTGTAATTGCAGTAAAGACAAGGAATTGTGCCACAAATAATGCAAACACAATTCTATTAAACTCACAGTACAGAAGGACCAGGAGGCTGCTGCTGCAGCTGTTGTTGCTGAGGCGGCTTCCCTCCTCCCAAATTCATACCCCCCATAGCTTGATTCAATCCAATGGGTGCAGGAGGCTGTTGAGGATTGGTCATTGGTGGCTGATGACGAAATTGTGGTGCTGTAGCATTAGTAGTAGTAGTAGTAGGAGGGGGCTGGCCAAAATTATTGGAATTGGGCGGTGAGGGACGCTGCATCATTGTCATTTGACCTGGTGGTGCCACCTGCTGTTGCTGTTGCTGCTGCTGTTGATGATGATGTTGATTGGGTGGTACAAATTGATGATTGGGCGGTGCTCCTGGCTGTTGACCAAATTGTGGTGGTGGTGGTTGCTGCTGCTGCATTTGCGGAGGGCGTTGAAATCCGCCACCGCCGCCTGGTGGTGGCGGCATCCTTCCACGTGGTTGCTGTTGTTGTTGCATGTTATTGGGTGGTGGTGGAAATCCTCTTCCACCTCCTCCTGGGGGTGGTGGCATTGGATAACCGCTCATTGTTTAGTTATATCGTTGAAATTTTATTATAATATTTGCATGAATCTAAACGCTGGTTTTAGCAATGCTCATGGAGTTTCAAGTTTCATTCAAACAGCCACACGCGATAATAGCGCGCCACGAAAGGTGGTGGTGAGATGAGCGAGCGACGATGTAGCAAGATACATTTGGGATTATTCGAGCCCTTTTCTATCCAGATCATGGTCATTGATCCCAGATTGGATACGTCTATCCCAGTCGACGTCGACGTTGACCCAAGGAGGACCCGAAAAGTGCCATTTTTTAGCTACATTTTTCATTTTTCAAGGACCGACCTGCGGCCTGCGGCCGAGCCGATACTTAGATATGGTAGTAGGTAGGTACAACGTGACACCTACCTCCACCAATACTACAATACCCATACCAACATCATGGACTCCTCCTCAAGCGACGACGACATTCCGCTAGGACAACTCAAAAAGGCCGCTGCCAAACCTGACAAGGCCGTCTCCTCTGCTGCTGCTGCTGCTGCTGCACCCGCCGCTTCTGCAAAGAAGGTCAAGAAACGGCCCAACTACAAAGAAGATAGCGACGAAGATGATAATGACGATGAGGAATATGCCTCGTCACCTTCGCCTCCCAAGAAGAAGAAAAAGAAGTCATCACCATCAACTGCTGCTACTGCTGCGTCAAAAACGAAAAAGAAGGCCAAAGCAGCCACCACCAAAAAATCCAGCAAAACACCCATCAAAAAAGAAAATGGCACAAAAAAATCCAAACCCTCCTCCTCCTCCTCCACCTCTGGACCCAAAAAACTCAAACAACTTGACAAATCGGAACGAATCTCACATGCCATGCAAGCCTACCTGTGGTGGAATGCCGATGATCCACCCAAGGGACAACAATGGGTTAAAATGGAACATGCGGGGGTTAGTTTTCCAGAGGCGTATGTACCCCATGGGGTGAAGATGAGGTATGATGGGAAGGAGGTTGATTTGACTCCGCTGCAGGAGGAGGCGTAAGTTCTAATTTTGATTGAAATCATGTTTTTGATTGAATAGCGAAATGATGTACACATTCTGTGTGTACGTGATTGGATCTATTCTCTCTCTCTCTCTCTTACATTCTCTATTCTCAACCCTAACTTCCATGACATCACAGAGCAACATTCTTCGCAGCAATGGATCCAGACGGGATGCACCTAGGCAACAACAAAACCGCACCAATCTTCATCAAAAACTTCTTCAGCGACTTCAAGGCCATTCTGGGCAAAAACCACATTGTTAAAGATTTCAAAAAGTGTGACTTTGAACCCATCCGATCCCATTTGAACGAACAAAAACTTGTCCGTAAGGCCATTACCGATGCCGAACGTAAACTGAACAAGGATGTTAAAAATACGGCCATGTTCAAATTTGGATATTCACTTGTCGATGGACATTTGGAAAAGGTGGGGAATTACAATATGGAACCACCGGGTGCATTTCGTGGACGGGGAGAACATCCCAAAATGGGCAAATTGAAACAACGTGTGGATCCGGAGCAGGTCATGTTGAATTTGTCCGAGTGTGCGGCTGTGCCCATGTGTCATGTGCCCGGTCATGCATGGGGGGATATTCGTCACAATCCAACGGTGCAGTGGTTGTGTTCTTGGACGGAGAATATTAATGGGCAGAGTAAGTATATGCAATTGGCGGCACAGTCGAGTTTTAAGGGTAAGTCGGATCGGAGTAAGTATAACAAGGCGGCACGACTTTGCGGGAATATTGATAAGATTCGGAAGGATTATAAGAAGAATTTAACGTCGAAGAAGAATGATATTCGACAGTTGGCCACGGCAATGTGGGTGATTGATCGATTGGCACTTCGTGTGGGTGGTGAGAAGGATACAGAGGAGGAGGCTGATACGGTAGGATGTTGTTCGTTGCGTGTGGAACACTTGAAGTTTGATCCGAGTAATGAGGGGGGTGACAATAAGGAGATTGAGCTGGAATTTTTGGGTAAGGATTCGATGTTGTTTAAGCAAACGATTGATTTTGGGTCAGCGTTGTATACGGAGAATAATGGGATGGGAGAACAGGTGTATGAGAATTTCAAGAAGTTTTGCAGCAAGAAGAAGCCTACTGACGATGTGTTTAGTGATTTGACACCGACAATTCTCAATAGTCACCTCAAGACGATCATGGATGGGTTGTCTGCCAAAGTGTTCCGTACCTACAATGCTTCCAAGACGTTGCAAGATGAGTTGATGAAGACCGAAGAGGCCAAGGGATGGAAACGTCTCACTGCGGTCGAGAAAGTGGTTGAGTACAACAATGCCAATCGTGAAGTTGCAATTTTGTGTAATCACCAAAGGACAGTGAGTAAGGCTCAGGAGGCTTCACTGGATACACTGGGTGAAAAGCTCGAAACTCTCAAGAAGCAGAAGAAGGAGCTCAAGAAAATTTTAGAAACTCTCAACAGTGGAAAGAAAAAAGACATTCCTGTGAAGAAAAATATTGCAAAGATCCAGGAGAAGGCGACAAAGGCGCTTGAGAAGGCAAAGAGTATGAAGGAAAAGGCGACGACCAAGGAGGAAAAGATTGCAGCTACAGAGCAAGATGAAAAGGCGAAACAGCTGAAGAAAGAGCTTGCGGAATTGAAGTTTACTCAAAACCATTTGTGGGAGAAGGAACCAAATCAAGCTCAGGTGGCAAAGAAACTCGAAACTTGGAAGGAGAAGATCAAGAAGATGGAGCTCAATATCAAGCACAAAGATGACAATAAGGAGGTTGCGCTCGGAACTTCCAAGGTATGTGGTTTGTTTGCAGCTATTGTACTCGTTATCTTTTTTGTATCTTACTATCTTTACCCTCTCTCCCCAATTTCAGCTCAACTATATGGATCCACGTATTACCGTTGCTTGGTGCAAACGCAATGAAGTCCCAGTTGAGAAAGTCTTCTCCAAAACCATGAGAGATAAGTTCAACTGGGCCATGGCCGTGCCACCAGGTTGGCTATTTAATGAAGAAATTGCAAAGCAAGGGTAATTCACTCTCACTTTATGAACATTTCATATTGTGAAGGGAGAGGGCTCACGCGAGGAATGAAAGGGGGTGCATTCACTTAGGATAAATACATATACATATAACGTTTCAACTTTACTATCAAGTCTGAATCCGATTTTATGGTACTCATTCCCCCCCGTTCTCCATTCCGTTGGCCACATTTTGTCTTTCCTTGAATGGATCAAGCTCTCAAGTATGTCGAAAGAAAACCCTCAACTAGCATCTTGATCTCTGTTTACACTAGAAAAGGTGCGAGTATTATTTTAGTAACACTCTCTAGAGTGTTGGTGTCCTATCTTGAGTCAAAGGATTAATGATGCACTGCACGCCATTCATAAATAAGATTCATAGATTAAACAAGTGGTGTTCAGGTTGAGGGAGGGTGAGGGCACTCTCTCTTGACGTAGTCTACAAGACCGCGATAAAATGAGGATTCTCCCAATAGAGTCTTTTCAAGAGCAATTTCAACATCTTCGAGCTGCACACCAAGGTGCAAGCGAGAGCTAGGATCATTCGTATTAAAGTAGAAACCATCGTGATCGGCGGTAAGCAAACCTGAATCCATTAGCATCTCCACCAAGTTGCTAATCTGACAGAGGCTGGCACAATCTAATATACAGCAGGTTGAGCATTACCCTGCTCGAATGTAATTGAAAGTCTAAAGCACCTTCCAACATTCTCTTTAGAAACATCTAACAAGTTCTCGACAACTTTTGCTACATAGATTACGCCTCTTCGCCTCTACTACGATTGGACACAATCGATAAATAAATAGTCCAAACAAAGCTGCAGAAGTTCACAAATAATGGAATCCACTGCACCGGAATGACTTTGTAGCTAATAAAGTCTACAAATGGCCAAAAGCCCAAACCACTCGCCCATACTGCTGGCAGATCATTTTTCACTTTTTGAAACCACGCACCAACGCTAAAGGATCCAGCTTGAATCATACCTGCGCCAAAGAAAACGGAAGTAAATGCTGGTCCGAAAATAATTTGTCCCAAAGCTGCCTTTTGCAGTGTCGAAAATAATGAAGTCGAAGGTAACATTTTGAAAACCATGGAGTACCATGCATTGGCGGCAGGTCCAAAGACTAACAATCCTACTAGAAAGTTTGTCAACATGCGAGACCAAACCAATGGCGCTTTTTCTTCTTCATCTTCACCGCCACGCTCAATCAATTGAGCACAATAATCAGATGCCATGAAAATAATACCAGCAGTAAGCGATTTTGTCAGAATAGGCCGGACGGATAATTGGTTTATGTAGAAGGTGGCGAATGTTGCCATGGCAGAGGAAATGGGTGTAAGTGCCGCAGAAAGTGCCATGCGACCGGATGAAATCAAGGTGACATCATCCGATTTTAGATCGCTCGTTTTTGATTTGAGAGATGTTGTCTTGGCGGTCATTTCTATAGATTCAGAGGGTGATTCCTCATCGATGACATCATCGTTATCAGTATGTGTTCCATAAACTCGTTTCGTGTTGATGTCATCAAGGCTTTCCGTGTCACCTACTGATGATTCGACCACGTCGGCTTCGCTCTGATCACCACCACCCCTGATTAATGCAAGTTCCGAAAGACATAATACCGATCGTGGAGATCCTTTCATAATTCGAGCAGATGCAGATGCGGGGAACAAATCGCCGCTCCTACCGGTGTAACGGACACTCGTTACACGTGACGGGTGCTGCTTCTTGATGGCTAATGATGTTGATGGAGTTGAGCAACTAAAGGCGCCGGCCGAAACGGGAGAGAGGGAAATGAATAGCAAGAGGAGGGCGGCAGCTGTGGAAGAGGAGACTACCCTGGTGAAGGATGCCATGATTGATAGAAGCGAAGGCTACAACAAGAAGGCGGTGCGCCGGCGGAAGTGGAACAGAACTTTTGCTCGCTCAAGTCGAGTGAGGAATTTGAAAATGGCGTGGGCGAGGCGTGGGCGGTGGTTCGTGGGCGGTGGCGGAACCGCACATCGTCATCGCCCCAATCTTGGCAGTGAGAGTCAATGAAATTGGTGAGTCTCAAGGATCTATCTCGATGACTTTGCCGCGGCTCTTGGTGGCCACCAGGCTGCCATAGATGCAACGAAAAGTCCTCAGAGGGAGGAAGCTGCGAAGCTTGAAGGGAAGTGCGAAGGGAGGTTTATCTGATCACTTCCTAACTGCTAGCGCTCAGATGTCGCATACATATTCTGTTCATAGCCTTTTGTCTCAGTGGCGGAACGCGTTGTGATACCGTCACAGGATTTTTTCATTGATCGCAATTGACTGCATAAGTAAAACTACGCCAATTCTCGATCGTTTCAGGAATAGGAATACGATAGCACAATTTTGAGTTTTAAGTATAGACACATAAAGCTAGAAAATGTATCCATTACGTCTGCAATTGCTTAATGAATCGTTTGACGAGCATAGAGGTGCAGCGTATAGCAGAAGTCAAAAAGTGCCACTTTTGGTGGGGAGATCCAGCTTCAATGTACATTCAAGGTCGCAACCAAGCTGGGCTGCAGCAGCAACAGCAAAATCCAGAAGTCTGGATGTTGGCAGAGGCGAAGCGAGCAGCATGGAATGTTATGATAGAATGGTGTGGATGTGCTATAAATCATCTAAGATCAAAGCAGCAGTACATAGTACAGAAGAGGTACGTGCAGCTGTCGAAGGCAAAATCATGAGAAGAGAGATGGGAACAAAAGATACTGTTCTATTCTTCATTTTAGGAAAGTCTTGAGTCATTCACCAAAAAATGATCAAAATGAGATCTTGATCGAAGCGTCGGAGTGCGGCATAAAGAGACAACGACAACAACGGCAACAACCCCATTGCTTCACCACCTAAAAGGACATTTTTTATCATGACCGACTTTGAGTCAATTCCCGGCAGCAGTCCCCTCAACGCCGCAGTCGATAAAAAGAAAAAGAAGTCAAAAAAGAAGAAACTCCCAAATGACTTGCACTTTGCTGAAGAAGATGTGGAAACTCAATCACTTGCCTCCACTTCTTCTCATCGACGTGCCGCATTGGAAATAGGAAATCACGATAATCACAATGACAGTGATTCCTGCGAGGGTAGTGACGGCTATTCTGACGGTTCAGATGACGAGGAAGAGTACGAATTAACCGATCATACACCCACTTTCCAACAGCGCTCTTTCTTTCTTGCCTGTCGTCTATGGCGTCCCAAGGAACGCCTACGGTGCACTATTCTTCTCACACTCATATTTCTTACAATCTGCACGGTATATTACTTCAATGATGGGAGCAATCCCAGTAATGCATTGCGTCGTCCACCTCCGGGGGCGGTGGGGGTGGGCCACGCATCGTATGATACAATTGAATCGACATTTGTGGAAGAATATGATGCTAGATTGACCTTGTACAGACATCGATCGACCGGTGCAGAGTTTTTGGCATATGTTCCAGATAGTACACGAGAGGTGTTGGGAAACGATAACAATAGTGGAGGAGGTGGGTATGATCCCAAGCCCGACAAAGTATTCGGAATAGCATTTCGTACCAAACCCGAAAGTTCAACCGGTGTTCCACACATATTGGAACATTCTGTTTTGTGTGGATCACGGAAATATCCATCGAGAGATCCATTTGCGTATTTGTTAAAGGGGAGTTTACAAACGTTTTTGAATGCTTTTACGTACCCGGATAGGACGGTGTATCCGGTTGCTTCACGGAATAGGGCGGATTTTTATAATTTGATGGATGTGTGAGTTTTGTGCTGTTATTGTGTTGCTTTTGTAGTATCTCAATCACATGTTGGCTGAATGCTTACAATGTGTTTTTTTGTTTTGTTTTCAGCTATCTTGATGCAGTGTTCCATCCACGAGCTGTGGAAGAGGAGGGGTGGTGGGTGCTACGGCAGGAGGGGTGGAGGTATGATGTGGTAGGTGCCAATGATGATGGGACTGTTGGTGATGATAATGAAAGTGATGGTGGTGGGGAACGCGCCCTTGCCGATGTCAATTATGCACTTGATTCAATGATTAATCGTGCTGAATTTGAATACAAGGGGGTTGTCTTTAGTGAAATGAAAGGAGCCTATTCCGATCCAGAGGGGTTGATTGAACGTATATCCCAAACGCTCCTATTTCCTGACAACTCCTATCGATTTGATTCGGGAGGGGATCCTGCCGTTATACCCACATTGACCCGTGAGGAGTTTGTATCATTTTATAAAAAGTATTACCACCCAACGAATTCGCGATTGTTTGTGGCTGGAGATGAGAGTGATGTGTATCATGCATTATCGCAGGCGGATCGGTATATGAGTCCAATGGGGTATAATCCCGACAGTCGAAAGGATTCGGCGATCACATATCAGAAGAGAACGTTCCACAAACCTGTGTTTGAGAGGAGACCCTATGCTGCGGCACCTGGTGAAGGTGATTCGGGCTTTATGCTCTGTATTACATGGCTTTTGAATACTCAACCAACTACTTCTATGATGCAACTTGCATGGATAGTTTTGGATAGTTTGCTTTTGGGTAAGCCTTCTTCTCCTCTGACAAAGGCATTAGAAGATAGCAATTTGGGAGAGTCTGTTATTGGAGGAGGATTGGACGATTCTCTATTGCAATCTACTTTTTCAATTGGGATGAAAGGGCTGAAGAAGCGGGAAGATGTCAATGCGTTGGAGGTGTTGATCATGGAGACGCTTCACAAATTGGACTCGGATGGCTTTAGTGAGGATGACATTGCTAGTAGCATGAACACCATTGAATTCAGCCTACGCGAGGGTGGAGGAGGATTAAGAGGGATGGAAATCTTCCTTGGTGCTCTTGCGCAATGGAACTACGACCAAAGTCCAAGGGAAGCAATAATATACGAGGACGCCTTGAAAATGCTCAAGGAGGAGATAGATCGGACAGGGTCCAATCTATTTCAGCAAATGATCCGTGAGACACTAATTTCCAACAACCACCGTGTTTCGCTGGAGCTGTATCCAAGTGAGAACTTGGAGGAAGAGCAGCTGCAAGACCAAAAGATACAGATTGCCACTGCTCAATCAAGGATGAGTGATAAGGAATATCAGAATATTATTGACGAAGGAATCAAGTTGAAAAAGCTTCAAGCCATGGAAGAGTCACCCGAGGTTATTGCATCAAATCCCAGCCTATCTATCAGTGACATTGACACTGCTCCCGTTGAGTACCCTATTCATGTTGAAGACAACTTTGCTAAGAGTGGTATTCAACTTGTTTTACATGAAGTTGAATCCGATGGCATTGCTTACGTTGACTTTGGGTTAGATGTTTCTATGATACCTTATGACGAAATCAGCTTATTGAATTCGCTAGTTGCTCTTCTAAATGAGGCAGGAACTTCTGAAATGAATGATGCTGAGTTTAGGTATGTTTGTACTTTTATCATTTCACTGTTTCTTCTGTATCATCGTCGTATCTCTAACTCTTCATTCTTCATCTTCACAGAAATTATATCGGCAAAGTCACAGGAGGAGTCTCGGCAAACCTGCAAGTAATGTCTACGAAACCAGCCGGATGGGACGACGAAAATAAAGTTTTACCTGGCGTTAACATCCTATCAATGCTGTTTATTCGTGGAAAGTGCACTACTGATAAAATACCAGATCTTTTTGACGTGTTTGAAAAGGTATTGTTGGATGTCAATCTTGACTCAAAAGATATTTTACGGAATTCTCTAAGGGCTGATCTAAGTGGAAGAAAGAGTTCACTTACCAACCGTGGACATAGCTTTGCTGACACAAGATTGCGAGGGCGGTATTCGGTGCGGAATTTTTTGGGAGAGAAAATGCAGGGTTACTCGTCTCTAGACAGCAGTGCGGCTGTATTAGAAGCTGTAGATGCCGATTGGGCACAATTCGTACTTCGGCTGGATCGCATGAGGAAGGCTATCATCAACGGTAATCGAAATGGAATGATCCTCAACTTGACAGGAGATAAATATGTCTTGGATGCCGCCATGGAGGTTGCTGAGGATTTCTTAGTTAACAAACTTCCCGTTGACTTGGGAAATCCAGCTCCACCTACTCCCGATTTTCGGTCTACGGAACATCCCTGGGTCGCTCCTGCTCAAGATGAGATGTCAAGAGCATTTTCATCGCAAGATGAAGGCATTGCCGTTCCAACTCAAGTCGCATATGTTGGTGAGGGTGGAAGAATGTATGATGTCGGTGAGAATGTTAGCGGCAGTTCCTCCGTTGTGTCGCATTACTTGTCCACGGGCTACATGTGGGATGTCATTAGGGCTAAGAATGGTGCTTACGGAGGTGAGTGTTTCATTGTGTTGTTATTCTGCGTGTTTGGGGTGTCAACTTTGCTAACACACTCAATTCAGCGTACTCCAAATTTTCGAGTACTGATGGAGTTGGCACATTTTTGACATACAGAGATCCTAATACTCCCGACACGACGCTTGGACTCTTCAATGGCGCTGCACAAAGTGTATTAGACGATGTGGAATCCTCCGCCCTAACCCGCGACAACAACGCTGCGATCACCACCGCGATTATTGGTACAATTGGTGGACTTGACGGCAGTGCAAAATCTCCACAAGCTGCAGGATGGGAAGCACTGATCCGTCACTTGTACGGTGAGAGTACAATAAGCAGGCAGCGGCACAGAAATGAAATCCTCAAGACGACGGTGGATGATTTTATCGATTATGCTCAACGTATCAAAATTTGGAGAGAGCAATCTATTGCCATTGTTGCATCTCTGTCTGCCTTTAATGAGATGCAGTCGAGAACAGGGCATGAATTATCCGTTTTGGTTCAGGCTAATGCCAATCAAGAGGAAGATGATAGTGAATAGCTTAATTCTATCTTACCTTCAAATTAATATACAAATGATCGTTCTACTTACGTCAACAAGAAGAGCGCAAGAATGATCAATCCAATGGACTTCAATATTCGATTCATCCTTTCCTTTTCCTTATTCTCGTACTCTGCCAACGAACTTGACGGGCCTGGAATGGATGCTTGAAACTGCAATGCTGCCAATGAGGGAAAGTATCCACACCCATCCTCTAAACGTCCCAATCCTCCATTGGTGGAACCACCATCCGCTCCATCTGATCTAGCATTGGCAGCCAAGGTTCGTTGACGCTCTCTATGTTGTTCATTTGCTTGCGTTCTTGCCCTATCTCTAGCCTCTGATCGTGCTTTTTCGAGTGATTCTCTTCGTTTGAGTTCTTGTATAAAGTCATTCCATTCTTCCAACGTAGGATTATTCATGAGCGTATTCTTTTGTTGTTCAGACAAGGCCTGCTCTGCCGTAGCAATGCAATCCATCCCTGCATCATTAACAATTGTCACATTGGCATCGTGATTCAACAAATGGTTTGCCAAATGTATTTCTCTGGATTGAATCAATAAATGTAGAGGTGTGTTCCCCTCTTCTCCCCGGTCGTTTGGATCGGCGCCTGCATCCAATAGCCCCTCCACTCTAACGCTGACACCTGAAATATCATATCCGACACTACCGCTACCATTGAGTTGTCGTTGTTGTTGTCTTTTGTAAACTCCCTGACATATATCAAGTAATTCTTTCGCCAACTTCTCCCGATGAACGTTCGCCATACTCCCAACAGCCAAATTCGGTAACAGCGCATCCGTAGTACTTGTCAGAAACGAGTTGGTCACCGGACTTCTAGTGCGACCCATATTAAACCATGTGATTAAGGAGGAGCGTTCGTAGGTATGCCCATCTTCTGCTACAACTGGATCCTTCATTAGTTCTTGGGTGATGGGACATATTAGCTCACGTGGTGCGGCAATGGAGGAGAGGTAGGTATCGAGTGATTCGTCGGTTGGGAATGGTGGGCAGAATACCGCATCCTTATCAGTAGACAACAGAGTTGTGCCATCAGGCGATAATAATGATTTTTTGCTCTTTTGCGTACTGTTGAGGGCCATTTTTGGTACTATTATAACCGCCGCAACTCAGCTGCTACATTCACACTCTTATTTCTCCTATTGCATATATTCTGGGGTGAAGGCTCCTACTCCTAGCTGCTGCATATCTTCTACGTCGATGCCTATATTAAGGCATGAGGAGGGCTTTTCAAAAGAAAATGAACGATATGAAGAGAGAATCTTTTGAGAACATCCTGAATTTTGCGCCAAATCCGTTCGCGCCAAAAAAGGCAGGGCGGTACCTATTTAAGTAGGGAGTACATACCATACCTACAAGCTCAAAAGTAGATGATGTATGCTCTATGCGGCAATAGGCGGCAATCATTATCATTTCCAAGCTGGAATGGCTTCTACTAATAGAATAGTGGTGAACTGTGTCAACTACTACACTGCTGTCGTGCTTCACTATGCTGAGTTGGAAAATGATCGGCTGTTTTTCATAATCAAAGGCAGCGATGCCACAATTCTGAACTAAATATTGAAACATGTCGTATAAACATGACATCAGAGCCACCTTGTTCTTCGTGTATTGCATCTTGCTCTTGGCTTGCACTGTCGCCTACGCGCAAGAATGTAGTGGGGCGGCTGATTGCACTTCTACAGATTCTCCTCTAGGACGTGCGCGGCTCCTCGGGTAAGTTATTTGTTGCACAGCACCAGAACATACTAAAATGTTTCAATACGCAAGCTGATAACTTTTTTCGTCCGTATATGCTACAGAATGCCTCAAGCAATTGACACTCAGAATGCAGAGTTTGAAAACGAAAGGTTTTGGAATGATCATGGATCATTGGTACAACAAGCCTGGAGAGAATGGGAAATGAAGCATGCAACAACTCTCTCCGACTTTAATAATGATGTGAAAGAGCGAAGATGGATGAATTCATCTCTATTGGATGCAATTGATGACGCATTTGCAAATCCGTCAGAGGAATCAGAAGCTGCAGTGAAATCTCTCTGGACAAACTCTGGGGGTAGAAATCAAGTCTTGCCAAAAGGAGTGTATGCAACGCAACTTCTCTCACCAAGTGGAGTTTCCTATCTTCGCAAGCTAATTGATGTTGCTTCCTTATCAGGCATCCCCACTCGCCGTCCAAATGGAATGAACCGTCATGGCATGATAGTCGATAGCAACGTGTATGGTGCAGTACCAGTGCAACCGTTAGTAGAAACAGTCGAAGAGATTATAGATCGCATTTTACGTCCAGTTGGAAGAATGCTATTTCAAGATCGTATCGGGTGTGAGGATGATTTGGACTACTATGCATTTACTATTTCATACGACGGCACTGAAATGAGCACCATGCAATCAAAGGATATGGATCTGAAAGAACATCGCGATGCATCCGTTGTTACCCTGAACATCAACCTGAATCTACCTGAAGAGAACTACGAAGGATCGGAAGTCTTCTTCCGTGGATACCCTGCCGCAGATAGCTGGAGTAGTGACGTCTTTGGAACAAATTCAAAAGATGAGGATGGTGGGGGTACAGTGACATTCAGTCCAGGCATGGCAATAATTCATCTTGGGGCTCACCGCCACGGCGCCCTTCCGATTATGTTCGATGATTCTGGTAACAACAGCGAAGGAAACCAAACTAGTGGCAAGAGATTTAATCTTGTGGTTTGGTTATTTGGGGAATTAGGTGATGTCCGTATTGCTCCATACTCGAATGATGAGCAGCTGACTGCTAAGCAACGTTGGCATGGCTGCAATCAGTAGAATGCATATCCATACGATATTAAACTTATTTACCTAAAGTATTCCTTGTGATTGCCATTTGCTACAACAATATGTACTCCTATCTATGGTGCTCACGATATCCTCCCCTCCTAGATTAAGTTATCTTTGACCCTGGGCTCTAGAGAGAGAAGAGTATGGTAGTTGGTAGAACTAAAATAAGAGGTAAAGTCCTGATGAGGTCCAAATTTGGCGCGAAAGATCTTTCATCCAAAAAATTCTGCTCTCACTTTCTTGACCAAGTCAACAAACTATAGTACGCAGCGGCAGCATCAACAACATCATTTCCTTCTGGCACCATGTCCGATAAAATAGTAACCTACCACGTTGAGCCGTCCAAGTCGTCTCGCTCCAGCTGCAAGAAATGCAAGGTACGCATCGGACGCTGACCTGCATAAAAAATTGAAGACGATATATTCCTTGGCTTATTGTGGCGGTGTATGTCATTGGCTATCTTGAGTTGTGGCTGCGCATTGTTTACTTCTGCATGCGTCTCAAATATCGGTTTTCTATCTCTGTTTTGTTCTGTACAGGAAAAAATTGAAAAGGGGGTTCTCCGCATTGGATATTGTAAGTCACTTACATTATTATTTGCGCTTGGATGAAAGTGTCAATGCTCTCGTCTCTCTCGTATCATCTTTGACCCTATCTAAAATATTTACTAACTAATCAATTCCATTTGCTCTATCCAATCTGTGTTTCTATCTTTTGCTCAGCCGTCCAGGATGGTGATAAAACTCTCAGCTCCTGGTACCACCCCAAGTGCTTCAACATGCCAAAAAAGATCAATGGCAATCTCACCAAGGGCATGTCAGTTGCCGATTTCGTGGAAGAACACGTTGCTGATCCCCACGGTCTTTACGACGATGAGGATAAGTTGGCTGAAATCATTGCTGACATTGAATCCAAGCCTCCGAAAACTGAAAAATCCAACATCTTTGCTGATAAGATAGCCACGTACAAGAGAGCATTGGATAATATGGAGAATGACGACGATGAAGGGAAACCATCTGCTGCTAAGAAAGCGAAGACAGATATGGAAGAGATTGCGAGAGCGTATGCAGTGTATAAACCCATGAAGAATGCTGAGCTTCAGGATGTTTTGCGCTGGAACTTGGGTTATGCTACAAGCGGAACGAAGGATGTATTGCTTGTAAGGTACGGAAATGAAAGATGAATCTTGTTGTGAAAATGCTTTTGATACACACATTTTCCCTTAAATTCTCTCCTTCTTCAACATGCTATTATTTTATTCAGGTGCGTTGATGGTCATGTGAATGGTCGTTTGGGAAGGTGAGCTTCTGATGTCATTCCTGAGATCTAAGGTGGATACATATGAATTTATTCTCAACAATACAACAACATTACCCTGTTTTTAACATTTCACAGGTGCCCCGTGTGCTCCCAAGGAAAGCTAGGCCTTTCTGATGAAGATGCTGGAGATACTATCAAATGTCCTGGCTACTGGGATGAAGACCTCAATATCAAAACGCGCTGTACATATGCGGTCCCCAACAGCAGTGCTCCACGCTTGAAGCCTTGGTATGCAGAGGAACCTTCTGAAGAACAAAAAGAAGAGATGAAGGAATTCACCGAACAACAGAAGGCTCTTGCTACAGGGAAGTCACCCAATGGCCCTCCTTCTGAATTGCTTCAGGCAGCTAAAAAGTTGGACTGGCCGGATACAAGCAATCCTTCACAAAGAAAGAAGGCATGCGAACTCATGTATGACTTGTGCACCTCAGGCAGTGTAAAGATTGACCTCCCCGAAGATCAAAAGAAAGCAAAGCAAAAGATTTTTGGCCTATTCTCCACTGCCGCTGGACCGTTGTCTGCTACCGAAGTCCTCCAATCTGTCGTCAAAGAATTTGGAATCGCTGCTGCCAAAGCTGAGGCCAAGGCGAAACAGGAGAAAGCTTTGGCTGCCGGATGTGAATGTGCTGCCAACGCTGCAGTATTGCAGGCATTTCAAGAGCTCTCCGATCTTTACTTCAAGGCCGGTAACTCGAATGCGGGTATCAGCGTAAGTGTGATGGGTTGTTTGAAGTAAGTCATTTTTTGCCTTAACAACCTTCTTATTTTGCCTTGCCATTCATTCTTTTCAGAACAAGAAAGTGGCTGCTGCCATCCAAGGACTTGACTTTGAGATTACCCTCGGTAATGTTATGGGTCTAAGCAAGGGACCTACCAAAGTGAAGAATATTGGCAAAGGTTCCGCAGATAAAATCAAGGAGTTCCTTTCGACGGGTAAGATTCAGAAGCTCGAGGAGAAGCGCATGCTTGCAGCATAAATGGCCTTTTCGCATGAGGGGGGACAAATCATCACGCATAGAGATAGTATGAAAGCATATAAGAATTGCTACGTCATCCTTCTAATCAATTTCATCCAAGTATGTGACTTTGAGGAGGATGCATCTTTCTTCATCATTATATAAGCTTTATATATCAAAATAGACTATGGTATGTGGCTGGAAAAGAACACTGCTATCTACAAAGTGTCTACAAATGATACATTCTCTAATCATCATCAGTCGCACTAGCATCTATATCAGACGATATATCTAAAAAATTACCCCACCATGTCTTCCATCTCGGATTCCTCATCTTGCTGAGAGAGTATCTGTCAAGGTCACTCAGAGTTGCGCTTGAAATACATCGTTTGCACTCGGTATTGCTGGCCAAGGAGCAGAGACATAAGTATGACTTCCTCGTTTCCTCGCTGCCCCATTTGTTGCGCACTGCAATGTACATCGAGAGGGAAATTCTATGTCAGTTAAAAATTGGAGGCAAATGCTCCATTTTCATTAGAAACAACTTACCGAAACGTGGAGGTAAAGAGTGGTTACGATGTATAGATGGTGGCACCGAATGTGCATATCTATTGTGCTGACGACCCGGCTCTCTTCTTTCCGTCCGTTCCATTTCTTCTCGTTGCTTGTGAGGTTTCATACTACACTTTTTATGAGAAGTACGTCAGTTTGTGTTGGAGACGAGCGCAATCTCGGAGTTGACATGAGTTGACATTAGAGTTCTACGACCACATCAAACTCAAAAGATAAGAGGTGCGGTAGGTAGGCAGGCAGGGTTCTCGTTGCGTGATTTCAAGTTATGTACTTTGGGATTAAAGTGTGGACGCGTGCTTACGTATCAGCATACAGGTAATTCTTCGTACTTGTACGACCCCCTCTTCGTTCTTCTTCCCCTTCCTCTCTTCTTCTCCTCCTTACCACTTACTAACTTTCCAAAAAGCGGCGAAAGTTGAGGTCTTTGCCCTCTTTAATTACCCGCTTTCCAAATCATTAGCAATCAACATAAAAGAAAAGCAATCAATAAAGGGAACTATTTCAAAACCCCCCTAATTTAACCCCTTGCCTCATCACTCAATCGTCCACACAACTCTTTGAAGGTGCGACCATGGCGGTGTAGCGGCCTGCTGCTACCAGGAGGCTGGATGATGTTTCTTCGATAATAGTGGTTGATGTGCTGCGTTGTTTTATGATGATGCGTTGGATTCGGCAGCAGCGAGAGATTCAGGGAGATTTCAGCGGGATGTGACGCAGATGATCGAGTGGAGCAATAGTGAGAGGAAGGAAGGTGACTGGCTCCTTTCCTTCCTCTTCAGCAATCCTCTTTGTCAGTTTCTTTTCGCGGCGGTTGGAATCATATGAGTCTGTTTCTAAATCTGATCTGAGCCGAAGGAGTGAATTTCTTCCCCGAATTGTCCAGGTAGAATGAAGCAGACTCCTCGTCTATTCTGTCCCTCCTGAGGCTCATGAGAGAGACCTGCGCATCGACAATCCTCTGTTGATGACCCTCTACCATGCATAAAACGCTCCGTTTGATCTAGCGCAAATATCGAATCTCTATCCGGCTGTGTTTGGTCCATTGTTACCATTCTTGTGCTTTATTTCAGATAGCTAACATCATTTCTTTGTCTCCTTCCTCTCCTTGCACTCACCAGATATTAAATACATACATCAAAATGGCTGAAACACGTACCCCCAACAAGCTTTACGCCACCCACCCCAAGAACTACGGAAAGGGATCCCGTCAGTGCCGTATGTCCGGCCGAAAGGGAGGTATGGGACTTATCCGCAAATACGGTATCGATATGAAGAGACAGGCCTTTAGGGAGAATGCCACCGCTATGGGATGGGAAAAGTACAGCTAAACATTCTGAATATGTAGTTTGTATCAAAAAAGTAAATAAAGAGTTATTTGACTAATATGGAATCTATTGTGTCTTCTCGTGAGGAGCCTTGGAGCTTAGAGTTCACACTTCATCAGGATCTCAGCATGGGATCTGAAATTACTTTGATGCTTGAATTGTGTGTTCTGTGTTTGAGCGATGCGAATATGTAAGAATTCGATTTCCGCACATGCAGATGATTTCCCGATTATTCATGATGTAATCTCTCTGCAAAGCATCTTCATGAGAGTATACAACACACATAGCCGATAGGCTCAGACGAATGTTCACATAATATTATCACTTGTGTTTATTTACAGAGAAACTAAATCAATGATGCCACATCTAATCTGGCAAACCTCATCACTCTCAATTCTTCCCTTCGTCACCTCTCGAATTGTTTCTTTTTTCCTTACACCACCAAACCAACCCCACTCACCAACACACTCGCCCCAATCAATCCATAACTCGTCTTCTCCACATCCATATTCGTCAACATCTCCGGAGCATTATCCCACACCAAATGCCGTAATCCCCCCAAATAATGATAAACTATCGGAAACGCCACTGCAAATTTGGCTCCCGAGGATAACACCAATCCAGAATTACCAATATCCGACATTAGTGAGAGAGCGGCGCCATTCCCACCGATTATTTCAAGAGCACCGAGACCGGCAGCGCCGAAGGAGAGGGCGCAGCCGGTGACTCGAGTGGTGATGGAGGCGAGGGCGCAGATGGGGAAGGAGTAGATTGTTACGTGCGGGGAGACTGGTCGACGCGTTTTGGCCATGCGGGCGTTGTAATTCTATGGTGGAGAGGATAATATATATACGCAGTATTAAATTAGTGGATTATTCAAAATGCACTGACTCTAGAATGATGCATTATGTACAATCTCACCTCCTTTTTGAATTCTTCCGCACTTTCCTTGGAAAGAATGGTCATTCCTCGGGAGAACATCATCGAGGTTGCTCGGCTGGCAATACTGCAGCTGTTGCTTGTCAGCGCTGATGCTGATGGGAGGAGGCGGCGTGTCGATGACAACATGATTATCGAGGTCAGTTATAGTTGTGATGTGGTTATAATTAATGCCAAGGTCAAGGTTATGATGAAAAATCTTGATCTTGATGATGCGTCGAAATCCAAGCTTGGAGATTTTCCAGTCTCAAAAATCAGAATCTTACAACTATTTCTAAGTCTAGATACCATGATGTGTCATCATCACTTTCCCGGGATGGCTCCTGGATAGCTCCTGGATGCTATCTGCCTTCATCCTGCCGCAGAGCGTGCTCTGGTACAACGTACAACAGCACTGTCTAGATCGTAGTAGCAAATACTTTCATTTGTAATACATAATCACAAATCATAAGCGAACTGGTGAGGGAGTCGTCTAGAACAAAGGGGGAAAAGGCATATCAGATATCAGCAGTGCGCAGCGATCAAAGTTTGCTTGCTACATAAGACGTTAAAGGGACACATTTGACATACTGAAGCTATTCTTCATCTTTATTTGTTATGTATTTAGCAAGCAAAACAATAATTACAATACTCCGACATGGCGACAATAGATGTAGACAAAAACGATGGCCCTTGTTTGGAGAGTCGGCATCTCGATAATTTCGTCGGAGCTGAGAGAGTTAATGAAGGACATCAGACATCACTAACGACGACCATCTGGAGACGCTTTACCAGTCTTAGTGGGCGATGTTGTTGGAGGATTTGTTGGCGCTGTCGGAGCTGACGTAGGCGGCACAGTGGGCGATGATGTCGGAGGCGGCACAGTGGGCGATGATGTCGGAGGCGGCACAGTGGGCGATCCTGTCGGAGCTGACGTGGGCGATCCTGTCGGAGTATGCGTTTTGCCGGACTTGTGAAGACGCATCCTCTTCTCCGCGTATTGGCTGGTGACGGCGGTGTGTAGCTTCCTACTTTCATCTCTCTGCTTCTCCAACTGCTCCTTCTTCATTCTGGCAACCTATCACGCGAGAAAAGGACATTCAAGATATCAGAATGAAGGTGATAGGTTAGATATATGCGTGCGAGAAGGCATACACATTACACATGTATGTTGGACGGAAAACACTTACAAGAGCACTCCTGTCTGCGATGAACTGGGCTTCCCACAACTCATCTTCACCCTGGTGCAGAGCTTGGAGATCACGCTCACCCAACGCCGTGCCCACTCTCGCGTTGGAGAAATAAGGCAACAGAATTAGAAGCATGATCGATGCGATAGACAAGAGATTGCGATACATCATGGTCGAAAGAGTTCAACGATTGTTGTGTGGTGATGGCGGAGGAGAATTATGAGGCTGTTCAGGTAGTGCTGCAGAATGTTAACAAAAAATTATGATGCAGAAGATCTAACACACGCACTTGAACTATATACATCATACTCTATATCAAAGTTTGTTCGCGAGAACACCAAGGGAACAATGCACAGAGCTTTAGTTCGCGATCCCACCCTAACCCTAACCCTACCCTAACCCTAACCTTTCATGATTGCCATTCACGGCTTACCGCTAGATTTTGACAGTCAGTCACGAACAAGTTCCGGGACTGCTACAAACACATATCATCAGGTCCAAGGCTGTACTTAGCGCATCGCAGATACATGTGAATTTTGCATGAGCCGTTTCGCTCTACTTCTATACTGCCCTTACCAATTACAGTGAACAAATTACTAGGCAAGCGGCAGAGTAATTCGCAACTTGGGTTGATTG
>JALLBH010000201.1:0-37921 GCA_036940005.1 Skeletonema menzelii | reverse complement strand
AATACGAATGTAGTTTGTTTGGGCCGAAGGTATTTCCTTCCCTACTATCCGGGCCGAGTATAATGGGTGATTGGAAGCTTCCAACTGCTATATTGCAGGAGTCGCAGACGATTAGGATGGTAGATATGGGCTGATTGCCGTTTCAAATCGATGCGGATCTGTCAATCCTCCCGAATAGGGACTTATCATGTCGCATACACGGCTGTAGCTTGGTTGATATTTATGTGTGCTGCTTGAGCAGTGCCATTGTACATTCATTTCTTGACGCCTCCAATCATGGGTTTTAGCCGCTCAGGGCTTAAAGCTTTGCAAATTATGACAACGTAAGATGTGGTGCTCGCAGCCACCCCAAATTGAATTGTGCCTCATCAGGTCGCCTACATGGCTTAGCATTGTTGTTTTGATAAGATTACATGCGCTGTCACTACATTTAGAGATAAGGGCGTTTGAGATGGGTAGCAGTAGAAATTGATTGATCAAAATTTAGCTTTAAGATTTGTTTGAGATGACATTCCTTCCCATATTCATAGTGTAATATTTACTTTTCAAAATCACGATATGGAAAATTACTTCTCCTTGCGTGTGAATCAATCTCAATCTGTCTCAGAGCTATCAGAATTATTACTGGCCTGTTTCGAGTTCTCGTAACTCGAGAGCACACGTTCGCTATCAAAACCCCCATCTGATGAAGATGGCTCACTCGATCCACTCGCTGTACTCACTGAATGACTTGGTTTGAACCGCTTTGAAGTGAACGTAAGACCAGGTTGTTCAATGTGGCTGCGCTTGTTTGTTTCTCCCCCTCCTCTTCCTCCCACAAGAGTAGTAGCAGCAACCGCATCATTTGAGAATTGCAGATGAGTCCCATTTTGATGATTGTAAATAAATGATTTCTGAGCTTCATCTTCAGCCACATGTCCAGATTTCTGAAACATTGGTAAAGCAGCAACATTATGGATCTGCTGGGCTGGAATGGATTGATGAGCAATTTGAGGTTCAAATTGAGGCATGAACGACACCATGTGCACTGGCTGAGTGTTATTTTGTTGGTGCGTGTAGGGATTGAATTCACTGGGACAATTATTAGTTGTAACCTGAATGGGAACGCCACATGCCACGGGCGGAACAGGTGCGCTCATTCCATGCTCATCCTGCTGCTTCACAGAGTGTCCAATACCGATATCGAGATGAGGAATTTGGTTGTTTGCCAAACATTGATGAAGATCATCAAAAGATTTGCTCGTGATATAGGGAGATGTTCCAATTGGCCCGACAAAGAGAGGATGTTCTGACGGGACATGGGCAGCAATATTGCTGGATGTCTGTTCTGGAGGAACAGATATAGGAACAGATATGCTGACATATTTACCTTTTTGTTCCTGCAAGGAAGCAGCGTGCTTGTCGAAGCCAGCCAACAGATCAGGTATGTCATTCTGTTCTGTTCTTGTATTTCCATATCTGCTTCCTTTTACTGTAGAAAGAATCGACTTCGGCTTTATACCTTGCGGCACAGCAGGTTTGTCAAACAAGACTGAACGTTGCAAGAAGAGTGGGGGCCCAGCAGGAGAAGGTGCACACAGCTTCCGCTGAATATGTAGTGGCACCATCTTTGTAGGAGGTGCCATACATGGCACAGGCTTTATTGTACTGGCTATTGGCATATGACGTTGAAGAAGCGAATTTGCATTCACTTGCTCTGCTTGTACTGAAATTGGCCCCTGCAATGGCTGCACAGGAAACTAGACAAAGAGCTGTAAGTTTAGAGTCGTTGATTAAATGTCATCTCCAGACTAAGCAAACTTACCTTTATCATCTGTGACGACATTTCAGTAGTTTTAGCTTGCGAATCCCCGGCCGTACATGAATTCGCGTTAGACATTGGTACTTTTGTATTATCCAACATAATCTACAGAGGGCATAGCAGATCAAGCATATATCAGCAACAGCAGTCATATGACTAAACATCTATGGAAATTGCTTCAACTCACCTTCAACTCCGCTAGAAGAATCTTGCGGAGGAATTGGATCCGTAGTGCTTTGTGCCTTAGCTCATACCTTTCTAATACCACGCCAGGTATTGGATCTCCGTCGGGTCCTGTTGAAGTGCGTGAAAAGGCTGTCTTTCCAATACTTTTACCGGGAAACTTCTTGGAGACTCGCATCGGGGCACACATCAGCTTGTCACTGAGGTATGAACGCTTGGTATGTCCAGTTTTCAGATTTTTTGAGTATCCAGAGTCGAATTCTTCGATTAGAAATTCCGCATATTCTACTTCATTCTGCAAAATTGAAGAGCATTTGTGTATTAAGCAAATTGGTGCACAAGAAGTGTTACAAGATGTGGTGTATCAAATCATTCATACCTTGTTCCATCTGCTCTTCCGTAACTTTAACATAACCTGGATATTGTTTGATTCTTTGACAATGTTTAGAATCTGTTCATCACTAGCTGTTTCTGATAGATGCAACAGATGTCTTAGCTTACTTGCGCTTTCATCGTCTCTCCCCACCATTAGCGATGTTGAATTCATTGAATGGGTTTGAAAGTATATAGCTTTAGCTGATTTTTTGGCGCTTCATATGCAGAATGAACATGCACATTAGATGAAGTAATGATGAAATTTTGAACAACAAGCTCGCGAAGTGCAAAGGCGATGCTATTTCTCCGAGCCCATTGACATAAACACAGCGTCGTCCACATCATCGAGATATACCGAGAATGGGCAACTTACCTTCGATATTTTTGGTTAAAATCTATATAGAGGAGACACAACGTCGGTCCGTTTGCCCAACAAAGGCGAAGGTCCCCTAATAAAGTACAGCTCGTCTCGGCTGGTGTTGCGACCACAGGGAGCAGCAGCTACTTAGTTGCATTTGACAGGAACACAGGCAAGCTCTTGTTCAGTTGAAGTCGGGAGCAGATGGTGTTGACGCTTATGTCGGTGTGCCGAGCGCCAGCTGGCATCCCGTTCCGAGCAGCTGTTTTTTATCGCAAAATCGTCGCCGTGTGATCGTCGCCACTTCATTCCAGTTCCCGGAATTTTTGGCTACCTCCACCCTCCACACCTACCCGCCCGCCGCCCGCTATCAACCAAGAAGATTGTAGCCAATAAGAAGTTTGTTTGTTTGTTGAGGAAGCACCAGTTAGTTAGTTAGTATATCATGAGTGTCTCTATGCATCGCTTCCTATCATCTCCACTTAGACCATTCCTCCACCGTAGAGTGGTGCAGTCATCTAATAATTTATCAAGTCAGCAAAGATGGATGTCAGTGATCACTCTCAGCGACGCCGATGCAGTCGATAAATTCCGCACCATCAACTCCAAATCTGTCCTCTACTTCACAGCCACGTGGTGTCCACCATGCAAAATGATTGCCCCAATCTACACCGACCTTGCTTCAAAGTATCCAGATGTAGCCTTTGGAAAAGTCGACGTGGATGAAAATCAGGATGCTGCTATCGAATTCCAGATCCAAGCAGTGCCGACGTTTGTGTTTTCCAAAAATAAGGAGAGTGTTAAGAAATTTTCGGGTGCAGATAAAGATCAGTTGGAAACGCTTCTGCAGGAATTGTAACGAAGGCGAAGGTAATCTGGGACATATTGATGGGAGGGGTGGGTGATTGCTAGTTTGTGTGGTATGCAATACAAGATGGAAGTGCATCTTTGGTTAGAAAGATGATAGTGTGTTCTTGCTCAAGAACTGAACATGTTTATGAGGTAGTCCAAACTTCTTTAAAGAGCCTTACAAGAGAAAGAAAAATACAATCATTTAAACGTTTCACTTGCTAATTTAATGTAAACTTTTTGAACACTTGTCAACAAGATACACACCATTAAATTTGTAAGATCAATCTAGGCTGAAGCTGTGTTGCTGCGGAAAGAAAGACAACAAATATTATGATGAGTACTCATATGAAAGTAATGGTGTCAGACACCATCAGATCAAGAATACACTAAGTACATATGTACGGTACTAGTACTACCTATGTAGTTGAGCTTTTTTAGTCGCCTCTTTCCTTACCTCCTTCGCCTGGCCTCAAAAAGGGCTTTTGGTTCATAGATGTGCTATTTTTTAACAGCAGCTGTACTAATTCCCATTTTTGACAGTTTTTTTCCGTTAACGGCAATCGGGCGGGTTGTCGGGTCGGGCACAATTTTTTCAATAGGAGGGCCCTAAAGCAAGAAAGAAGCAGAAAGAAGACGCACAAAAGCATTGGCATTTTCAATACATATTTCAGTCTACAAGATACCCGCACTTGAGAAAAGACCGCCTCTACCGAGCCTTTAAGCTGGAGAACCCTTTAATAAATGAAGAGGAGAGACGATTGTATTGCAAATAGTAGAATAGTAGGCACAGGTTGTTATTATTTTTTTTCTAGCATATTTTTATCACAATGTCCACAGCATTATCGACAAACGATGCCGCCGTGGTAGCCGAAGCTGAAAAAGCGGCAGAAGATGCTGCCATCGACAAAGACGTTCATCTCACTGACGACGAGAGAGATGATGATGAAGAGGATCACGACAACGAAGAAATAATGAACGACGAAGAATTCAAGAGATGGGATGAAGGCGGGAAATCTGACTGCGGATACCGTGATAGCTTCCATGATACGCTCATGTCGATCGGTGCTTCGATACACAAGGTGGTTGGAGAGCCCAGTGAAAAGATCAAGAACGCGATGAAGGGCGTGGGAAATTGGTTCCAGGAGGCGAGCTATGCAGCGAGGGACTTTAAGAGAGGCGAGATGAATATTGCGGAGGAGATTAAGGGCAGTAATGAGGAAGAAGAGGAAGAGGAGGAGGAGCATGAAGAGGGAGAGGAAAAGCTCTCGACTGTGGCTGAGGAGTCGAGCAAGGTGGAGGAGTAAGTAAGGCACTTTCTTTAAAGTGGTGGCATCTCTTTTGGGGTTTGAAGGTGCATTGCCGCTCCTATTGCATGCGGGAGCTCGTTCTTTCTCAATTCAATAGAGACTGATTAATTTGTGCGAGAAGAAGAGAAATGGAAACATCGAAGACGATGAACAAAAGGTTGGGAATTTATGTTGTATAATTTTAGGTATCTGTCGAAGTGCTTTCTGGCGCTTCATTCTACTTAACCAAAGTAGTTTCACGACGTGTTATGGTAGACATGATCTAGTTAAAGGTGATACTTCTGTGTGTATGCACATGCGTCAACGTCACCTTTCCTTTTTCGATTGTGGTGAAAGTTATCCTTCATTTGAGATTTGAATAAATTGGTGCTGTACATAAGTGCTGTTGATTTCTCGGGTAGGAACCAACACTTGAACTGGTGTGGTTTGTGATAACATAAATCACAGAAAGAAACTTTTATTGACATAAACTATTTTGATCCTAAGTAGAACGCTTGCTCTTACAACTACAATCCTAATGTAACGAGTCCCAGGATGAATGCGAGGTCATCAGTATTCCTCATCATCAATGCCAGCGTCGTCATCAAGATCGAGATCATCCGTCTTGAATTTAAACTCTCCTTTATCAAGAGTTCCACGTCTGAAATCTCTCACAGCATAGGAAGCTTCCTGAAAGTAACTTCCAATTCCCTTCATGCGGAATTCCATTTCCTCATTTGGCTCTCCTACAATACCGTGCATCCATTGACCTACGGACATGAGAGTGTCATGGACGATGTCGGAATAGCCGCAATCGGACCGCCCGCCTTCATCCCAACGGTCCTTGTTGACGTTGGTCTCGGTCTCGCCCTCTTCATCAAAGGAAACCGAGTGGGAAGCGGACACCTTGGGTGGTGCTAACTCCCCAGAACGGGAAGCGGAGAGTCTGGATGCTACTTCCCCAGAACGGGAACGTGAAGCGGACAGCTTGGGTGCTACCTCCCCAGTATAGTATTGAGCCCCATCGCCAGAATAGTATTGAGAGTTATTCATGATGTTATTATTAATGAATATCAAAGCGTTGTGTATATCACTCAGAAGAATTAATGGGATATACAACCGATAGAACAGAAGACAACGCAAGCCGATGAACATTCAGTAAGTGAAGACAACAGACATCAAAATTGTCAGAACGGAAAAGAATCAAAAAATTTCTGCTAGCGCCTTTTTGGGTACTAATTCCTAATGTGGATTCAAGTCGCTGCAACTAATAAACGTAGGAATTAGTACATTGGCAGTATCTTAACGCATGAAAAGTTGAATATGAGGAAGATGTCAATTTTTCCAACGCAAGTTCATGATGAGTATTGTAGTTCGCATTGAATTCGTCAACTCTTCAGGTAGGCCCTCTCTTACCTACAGGAAAAGGAAGTAAGAAGACCCAGCAGTCAGATTTGGAGGGTTCCAGCAGTCGGGAGTTTACTTCTTTGAGGTTGGATCTGCTTTCAGGTCTCAGGATATCCTATGTTTTCCAAAGGATGCACATTGATGTTCCATCTAGTACGCCTTTAGGTATACGGAGCATAATATTATCTATGAGGTGACTTAACACATTCATGAAATTTTTGTGACATTGTCATACGGATCTTCAACATGCCAGTATCAGTGCAGCGCTTAAAGAAATCAGATTTTATTCACTCACAGAAAACACATTGACTGTATCTAAGGCAGCAAAACCGATATATTACCATCTTAACAGTCTTAACGTTAACACATAATTAGAAATTAGAATACCTCAACATGACCAAACAAAAGTACATTAGCACAACACCTTCTCATTTTAAACATGCCCCGAAGACTGTGCTCCTCCCCTCTGACCTAAGATCAACTTTCTTCTTGATCTCACCTAAGTGAGCGCAGCCCCGGTGGGAACATCTTGCACCAGATGCTCGGCCCTATCTCCCCTGTGCCTGACATAGTAGGTGTAAGCCAAAAACATGGCCCCACCAATAAGTCCAATAATCAACATAGAAACGAAGACCTTGGCAAATAAAACGGCGCCTGCATGCCTATTCTTCACTTTAGAATAATCGACATTGGCCAGGGTACGTTTGACAACACTGCACACGCCCTCGTCGTCGTCACCGGCGATATCTTTGCCGTTGACACATTGGTGGGCCTCTCCGGCAACTTCGTCACAGCCTCCATAACTACAGTCTTGGCAGCTGGACTCGATGGTGGAAAAGGTGCTGTAACTAAAGGAGGGTGCCGAGTAGCCAGCCTTGACAGTACACTCGTCATCATAATAGGTGCCAATAATCAAACCTCCCGTATCCGAACACTGAGGGGCAAGGTAATAATCGACTCCATCCTCGGCACCTCCGTAGGTGCACTCCAAATAAGCCGTCTCATCGCCCCCCCCGCCGACGTTGTTAATTGAAGATTGCAAGAAAGTATCCATGTCAGTAGCATACTCTACACTATCATCACAGGTGCATTTTCCATTCCCCGAGTCGGTACACAAACGAAATGTCGCGTAGAGATTATATTGCGCACGGTAGGCACCGTTGACGTAATACGAGTTCCCCTCAACGGCATCATCGTCACTGGCGATTTTTGTGCGGAGACATGTGGAGTATTGGATGGAGTAGCCTGCAAGATTCACGGCGTTGTTGTTATCGTTTCCACCATCGCCATCTCCTTCTCCTTCTCCATCTTCACCGCTGAGGATACGGTGGGGAGAAGAACCCTTGATTGGGACAATGTCCACAGCTGAAGATGAAGCTGCAGCGGCGGCACCGACCAAGCCCAATAGTGAAGCCAACTTCATCATTGTTCGTACAGATGTAAATTTAATTCTTATAATAATACAGAGTTCTCCTTTTCATCAAGAAGTGCATTAGATTCAGATAATATTAGATAAATGCTTATTTGTATTTCCTCACACTTTTTTCGCTTTCTCCAATAATTGTTGCGGTGCGCACTGCTGTAATCGCCCAACGCTGCCCAACGCATGAATTCGCTCGTATTTTTTCTTATCATCGCGAGCCTCCGTCGCGATCTGCTACACAAGAGTCATATTTATGTGACATGAACAATGCCGGTAAGAAAATGACAAGGTAGAGTTGCGACACAAAGAAGGAAGAGGAAGAAAAAATGAGAAACGCCGGTTGGTCGCCCGGCCACGTCACCTCATTTCTCCGCTAAGAAATAATCCCATAAGTACCATGACGCAGAGGATGATCTCGATCGATCTCTTACAATATTGTACTTAGCAGGTCAATCATTCTTCGTATATGCAGTGCTGCACTTGTATGTAGCAAGAAGACGACTCTCATAGTGTAAGCGCAATCAATAATAGTTGCACATAAACGATGAAGCTCCTCGCAAGCGCCAGTCTCCTGGCCACAACCGCATCAGCAGGTAAAACCGCACCACACCCACTTCATCCTAAATTCAAATCACAACTGAAATGCCCCTATGCCGAGAACTGGCTCACCAAGGGTGCCGAAGCGGCAGCCACTGAATTAGGAATTGATTTATCCTCTTCTCATCATCAGAACAACCGTCGAACATTGTTGGGGAGTGAGTTGCCGATCGCTGGAAGTTGTACCTATAGTAATACCTGGACTGGTGACAAATCATGTATGAATTTTCATGGTGAGTCGTGGACACTTGATGCAATGGTGGAACGTTGCAGTACTGAACAAGATGGAGCTGCCACGCAGAATGTAGGATGCGATGATACCAGCGAAAACGTAAGTGGATGGTGTGTCAAGGATGTGAGCCCAGCAGCTACGAACATGATGATGTCTGCTCCAGAAATTAAAGAGGAGGCGTCGTTAATGATGTTGAGCGCAATGGCATCATGTGATAACAACAAGATGGCATGCGAAGCGTTTATACAAGGAAAGTTTGTAGCTACTGGTTCCTGTGTTTCCGAAGCGGACGGTTCGGCCTCCTCTGCATCCGATGAAGCCATGACAATGGACGGGAACAAATGCATCATCGCACCCGGTGCAATCGGTGCAGCTCATCAAGCTGGCTTTTCCAAGGGTTACTCTTCCAATTGTCCCAATACTCCGGCTCAAGACTCACCGTACATGTGGCCATTGAAGTGGGCTGCCAACTTTCAAACGAAAAACATGGGATTTGGAAGCGACGAAGTCAAATTTGAATCGCGTGGGAGGACATTCTATGCTTTGGATAAGAATTGGAAAAGGAGCGATACTACGTACCAATTGGGAATATTGAGGACTATTGGTCAAGGTCCCTGTGAGAATATTGCGGGCGATTCAGACACGAATGGGTTTGGATGCGTCTTGAATAATACTGATAGTATGTCAACGATGATCCATAAGGGAGGCCAAATGTACTTTGTCGACTGGAAGCAAGATTTAGCTCCGGTTGTAGGTGAACGTGACGTATCCAAGATTGATAGCTGCTCTGTGATTAACATGGCTGTTGTAGGGAACATCCGTGCCGACTGGTTCATGGATAAAAGAGGTGACGATACAGATGTCCAATATCTCGGTGATCAGCATGTCTTTTATCCTGATCCGGAGGAGGGTGCTATCCCCATGTTGGCGAAGCAATGGAGAAAGAAGGACTTTGCGTCACAGTACTTTACGATGAGTATGCTTGGTAATCCACCAAGTAAGGTTGAGAAAATGTCCGATGCAACTGCAGAGGACAATATTCATTGGCCCATGATCTTGAACATTCCCGGAGAAGGATTTGGTGATGACATGATGCAAGCATACACCAATCACGAGCTTTTGACTGATGAAGATGACGACTTGTTCATGCTTGTTGAAAACTTTATCGAGAGTGGTGGCGAATGTCCAGATATTAGAAGCATGAACGGTCAAGATGAAATTTCTGTTGGGCCTCCCGTACAAGAAGTTCACATTCCATCGAACCTTGAAGTTGAAGAGGCGTCATGGATGACCAATGAGTTCACTTTTTCTCCTGTTTGGCAAGTTCCCATGAAGCCAGTTGTGACAGATATGACGGGTGCGGTTGCTTCTGTCGCGGCAGCCATGTCAAAACCAGCCACCGAAGTATCTGATCGTTTAACTGTTGAGTCATGCTACGATGAAACCACCAAGACAATCGATATGAGTTTCCACTTCCATGACATTGATCCCACTGCCAATGGAAGACTTCCTTGGATTGCGCTAGGGTACAGGTCATCCGAAGAGTGTGCCATGACACCTCCATCTGGGGGTGTAACTCCTATTGTCTTGATCACTCATCTCGAAGGAGAGGGTGAAGTCCCTAAAGCCCACTCCACGAGTTTGTTGCCAACTGCAAAAACATTGAGCTCTGATGCTTTTGCAAGTATGTACATGCTTGCAAGAGATTTGGGAGAAACTGATGATCACTCTGATGTTTCCGTAATTGCTCCTCAGATTAGCAATCCTGCTGTGAGCATCACACGATCATCCTTGACTTCCGATGACACTGTTACACTCAACTTCAAGCGTGCCGTCGAAGAGAAACCCGAGGAATTGAATCTGATGTATGCCATTGGGATGTCTTCTGAACTTGGTATTCATACGACACGTAAGTGCTTCGTGCTTGACACCTTCCCTACATGCTCCAGCTCTAATGGTGAAGTCGTGGGCGAGACAGATGGCATGAAGATGGAGGATGCGGCAGTCAAAGCTGATATGTCGTCGGCTACTGCTGCGATGATGTCGATTTTTGCCACGTTGGCCCTCTCATGTATGATTGGAGTGGCTGTATGGTTTTAGACGAATGCGTGAAAGCCTTTTGTATATAAATGTAACTTATCAAGGAAATGTGATGTGTTCTCAGTCTTTGCTAATTAATTTCGTTATAGAAGCAACCGCTGATACCACATCTGCAAATAACTCTACAGCTTTTTTGACGGTGTCAACACCATATCCATAATAAAATCATGATCCGAAACAGGTATACTTTCCTCCTCCAAAAATTGTTCATCCAAACAAACTCCTACAAGCAACAGTTTCTTCTTATCTGCATCCGTCTCTCCATTCTTCATCTTTGCAATAAATCTATCATAATAACCTTTGCCCTGTCCCAGCCGATGTAGATTACAATCAAATGCTAAACCAGGTACAATTAACAAATCGATATCTCCCGGAGTAGCTATATTGGTATTGGACGATGGTGGTTCGGGAATACCCCATTTATTGGTTGGCCAATTGTCATAAAACAGCCTACTACTACTTGACGATGCATCAAAAGTAGTAGTACTACTAATGTCACAACGTACTAAATCCATATCACACAATTCAAAATCCAATCCTACACGAGGAACATACAGCGTCTTGCCATCCTGACCAACCATCCGTTGTATCGCATCACGCGTTTGAATTTCTCCATGTGGCATGGATAAAAAGAATCCAATGGAGGAAGCAGATTGATATTGTGGTAATTGGAATAATTGGTGGAATACTTGATTGGATTGGGTGGTTAGTTTTAGTTTTGCTGTGTTGATTTTTTCAATATCGTTGTTGTCGGAGGTAGATGATGATGATGGGGAGGGATAGACGGATCGAACACGAGATCGAATTTGTTTCCGCAGTAATTGCTTTTGTTGTCGAATGATGTTGGCAGTAGTTGCATTATTTTTTGTAGAGTCACTCATCATGTCGTTGTTATTCTTGTTTCTGTTCGTGTACAGTCTGTTCTGAAAGTGATTGATTTCCAATCTGGAGAAAGCAGTTGTTGTTGAGCCAATGGTTATTTGGAGTGAAGGACGACAAAACGACGAAATGAAGAAGATGGTCTTCACGTGCTGCAGCATATGAATGTTGCTTTGACTATTGCTACTGCCTGAAGGAGAAAATGATGATCAGAGGCATGCAGTTGATAGTTGTTGCTCTCAGAAATAATAGTAGTATAGTTGTCACTATCTCGCCTTTCCCTGCGACAATTATCACGTGTCGACTCTGTGTCGAGTCCTCTCAAAAAATCTATTCCAAAAAATAATGGCCTAATGCCGACCGCAATAAAATAATGGTTTCGGCTCGAATCTGACCAAACAAGCGGTGGCCTCATCGATATGTTGGTGTAGAAGAAGAGGTTACTTCTATTATTATAGTGTCGATGGTATTTGCGCCCTTAGTGCCCTCATCACAGAAGCTACCAATGACTAATTCTCTTGTTTAAGCCCCTAATACAAACTTTCACCTCTGCCGGCCGAGCCAGCGCCAGCCGCCAGCAGCGCTGTTATTATTTAGCAAGGTGAAGGTCCAATAAGCGAAGGTGCAGCGCATCATAATATCAGCCCGCCTCTACGAGCCTGACTGCAAATCATTTCCAGCAGCTTTACAGTATAAGTAGGTATAGGTCATCGATAAATAATAACATGAGCATAGGTAACAACTACCCCTACAGCCGCGCAGAAGAATGTTCCTGGCAGCCCGAAGAAGCAGCCCGTCGATTGGGCGCCCTCTCATCATTATCATCCAACTCATCCTTCTCCACCAGTACTTACGAATCATCATCATCATCGCAACAGCAACAACAACTTGACAATAATCACTCTTCCTTACTTACACGAGGAAGGGCCACAATGGATGTACGGAGGTTACGTCATACCTTTGGATCCAATTCACTTCATGGCGATCACAATCACGACGACGACGATATCAATCACTCCTCAGTCATCCAACAAATCGCCAAACAGTTATTATCCGAAATATTGCTTCCAATCCTCTCCGCCTTTACCGATCAACTCAAAGAACCACTTATAATCATGCTACTCTTCTCAGCAGCCATTTCCCTCTTTTTAGGAAATCAAGCAGATGCCATATCCATCGCACTAGCCTTGACAATTGTCTCATTAGTCGCAGCCATACAAGAATACAGATCCGAAAAAGCATTGGAAAAATTGGGTGATTTGGTCCCACATACATGTACCGTAGTTCGTGATGGACGGGCCATGGATCATTATCCGGCGGTTGATTTGGTAGTGGGAGATTTGGTCGTGTTGAGTACGGGCGATCGAGTTCCGGCAGATGTACGGTTGATTGATGGGGTGGAAGTTCAGGTGAATGAAAGTTCATTGACGGGGGAGAATGCTCCGGTGAATAAGACGGGGATGGCATTATCATCGACACAACAACATCATCAACATGGTCATCATCATCCTATACCATTGACGGAACAAACGAATATTGTCTTCATGGGGACACTAGTCGTAGCGGGACGGGGACGTGGCTTGGTAGTAGCAGTTGGAGAACGGACCGAATTTGGCAAGGTTGCCAAGGAATTAAAGGAGGTAGAGGCACGGAAATCACCATTGCAAATCAAGATTGATGAATTGGGACGATTGTTGGCACTGGCGAGTAGTGCTGGTATTGCAGTTATGGCATTAGTGGGGTGGTTGTTGGGACGGCCCTTTTTGGAAACGGTAACTGTGGCAGTTAGTTTAGCTGTGGCAGCTATTCCGGAGGGATTGCCAATTTGTGTTACGGTAACGTTGGCGTTGGGTGTGCTACGGATGTCACGTCATGCGGCTATTGTGAAGAAACTTTCGGCTGTGGAAACGTTGGGTTGTGCTACAGTTATTGCTTCGGATAAGACTGGAACGTTGACGCAGAATGAAATGACTGCAAGGAGTATGTTCTGTTTGGCGTTCCCATCGTTGAGTTTTGGTTTGACTGGGGTTGGGTATGATAGAAAGAAGAGTGGGGGGTATTTGATGAGAAGTTTGTCAAGTGACGAGCAGTTGATGGGGGGAGATTCTAACAACTCATCAGCGAATCAGGGAAATAGAAAGTCAATTGAAGTTACAGAAAATTGCCCTGAATTCAATGCCTTGTCGGCATTATTTGGGACTGCCAGTATTTGCAACAATGCAAGTGTCACCAACAACGATGATGGGGTTCATATGGGTCAACCTACTGAAATTGCTTTACTTGTAGGATCTGAAAAGGCAAATATTTCCGATCCACGACCAAACTATCACCGTTTGCAAGAGATCCCCTTTAGTTCTGATCGGAAGCGGATGGAAGTGAAATGTCGACCAGTTGGCGGTGCACATACTTGTACTGCATTTTCACTTTCGGCTCGTCGGTATCATCATCTCAATGGAGATGCTCCAATATCCACAGATGGGTCTCTTTATTTTGTCAAAGGAATGCCGGAAAGTATACTTGGTGAATGTCAAACACACACTTCACACGATGGGTCGGCTGTTCCATTGACCGAATCTGGTAAGGCACGTGCACTAGCCGAATCGAGAAAAATGGCTGGATGTGGCCTTCGCGTGCTTGCCATGGCGTATGGTCCCTCGCTGGACACTTTAACGTTTGCAGGTATAGTCGGACTGGAGGATCCTCCCCGAGAGGGCGTCGTGGAGAGTGTCGCCCACTTGGAGAAAGGTGGTGTGAAAGTAATCATGGTAACAGGTGACAGCAGAGAGACAGCCATTGCAATTGCAAAGCGATGTGGGATTCTCGGCGGAGTCAAGCCCATCAATGACGACAGCTCGTCTGACAATAGCCGGCCTGCAGTCATTAGCAAAAAACGGGGCTCCTTTGAAGATTCGGGGACGGAAGATGAATTTCTTGATCTGAGCTCTTCTACTTCATCTACATACGACATCGAATATGGACAACATGCGCTCAGCGGTGCGGAGCTTGATGCCATCGGTGCTCATAACTTGCCCGATTCTATCATTGGAGTCAAAGTCTTCTACAGGGTTGCGCCACGACATAAGCTAGCATTGGTAAGAGCACTTCAAAAGAGGGGCGAAGTTGTGGCCATGACTGGTGACGGAGTGAACGACGCAACAGCGCTCAAGGCCGCAGACATTGGCATTGCCATGGGCAAAGGAGGGACAGATGTCGCCAAGGAGGCAGCTGACGTGGTTCTTGCCGACGATGACTTTACAACCATTACACACGCAATAGCTGAAGGCAAGGGCATTTTCTTCAATATTCGTAACTTCTTGTCGTTTCAGCTATCGACATCATTTGCTGCACTAGCAATGGAATCTATAGCGACTGCATTCAGAATGCCATCCCCGCTCAATGCAATGCAGATTCTTTGGATCAATATCATCATGGACGGTCCACCAGCGCAGTCCTTGGGGGTAGAACCTGTAGATGAACGAGTGTTACGTGCAGCACCAAGAAAAGTCACAGATCCTATCGTAACTCGTGCTCTCTTGATCCGAGCTGTCAGCAGCGCAGCGCTCATCATGACCTTGACACTATGGGTCTTCTCTGTCGAGCTAGATGATGGACACGTCACTCGAAGAGATACAACCATGACATTCATGACGTTTGTCAACTGCGATCTCTTCAATGCATACGCTTGTCGATCATCAGACAAGTGTTTCTATGAGATTTCACCCTTCAGCAATCCACCATTCCTATGGGCAATGTTGTTTTCCGTAGTTGGTCAGTTTTGTGTCATTTACTTTCCTCCTCTCCAAGCGGTATTTCAGACAGAGGCATTATCATTTGGTGATTTGATGTTGATTGTATGTCTTTCATCAACAGTCCTATTGTTGGATACCATCAGGAAGAAGTTTTTGAAACAGTATTGTACTGATGGCAGAAGACGTCGATCTGTATTCTCCGGATTAAGGGGGAAAAGGAAGCCTGGTAAGCGACGAGTGAGAAGAAGTCACACAGGAGGGACAAAGAAGAAGGCGTCTGACATAGGCCAAGCGCCCCCAAGCGGTGCTGGCTTGAGGAATAGAAGTAAGGAAAACGTCGTTTAAAGTAAACTTTATTTGCTAGCAATATTGGTTTTGATACATCATAAGTTCTTTGCCAACAAGGATGATTTTGATGGATACGACACATCATTTCGAAGGAACAATGTCCGGTAAACTGGCAAGTCCTGATTTAGAACTGAAACTTCTCTTTCCGTAGGAATACCAAGAGGGTTTGCCATTCCATATTCTTCTTCAATCGTTTCACCAGCATCATCATCATCATCATTGTGTTCATCAAAGTAAACCAAACCATCATCTTCCACAAACTTCTCACGCATTGCCTCAAGAGCTTCCTTAATATCACTTTGTAAAAACACTACTCCACCCTGCTTCATAAACTTTGCCAACGTAGTGACCAAAGCAGGTGTTACAACTCTACGTTTGGTATGAGCTTTTTTGAAATGAGGGTCGGGGAATTGAATGGACACAAACTTCAATTCATTATTGAATGCATCAACTTGCTCATCTGCCGACTCAGTGTACAGGGATAAAAGTCGATCCAAATCAACATTGGCATTGCATCCAACGAATGATAACTTTCCACTCAACCCACGTTTTTCAACACGGTTTTGTGCATATTGACTCACACCTGGTCGAATTTCCAATCCCAAATAGTTCATTGTCGATGGGAGCCATTCATCAGTTGTATCTGTAAATGATCGTGTGTTATTCATATAGGAATCAGTTCCATCCTTGTAGTCATTTCCATGACGTCGTCCTACGAGTTCCAAGAGGAATCCTCCCTTGCCACATCCAATGTCTAGGTATAGTGGCAAGTTGACGTTTGTGAAATCAGAGTAGGGCCAATTGTCCGGGAGGTCAGTTGGCATTTGAAATCGTCGCGAGAGAGGATTGACATGTTGACGGAATCGAGCGAAGGCTTTGGAGGAGGGTGTTCGTTGAGTTGCGAGTGACCATGGTGGCATGTACCTTTCTTCTTCCTCTTCTTGTTCGCTGCTGCTGTTGTAAGAATTGTTTTGCACTGCTGCTTTGTTTTGATGATCATCGTTGTTTGCTATGTCTGCAGCGGCGGTAGCAGCATCAATCAGTGTAGTCGAACTCGAAACTTTATCGTTGCTGGTAGCAGTAGCATCATCATCATTATCATCGCTGTCGTCTCGTACTTTGGTGACACTTCCAAACCCAGCCTTTTGACGCCAAATTTCGACTGCTTCCTTTGTTACAGCATACCGTGCTACTTTTCGTGTAGCCAAGGAGCTAATATCTCTACTGAATGTGAATGAAGCGACTCTGTGAGTTATTGACGTGCAGCTTAGTGCGAGGAAGAGGACCATTTGCACGGATGGTATGGAGTGAATCGCCATTGTGATGTTGTAATAAGTTTGGTGCGTTTGTGGTGATGGCGAAGAGGAGATAAGTACAAAAGCTGCTTGAGAACTCTTTTTTCATTTTGTCAATGAAAGCCAGTAGCCAATCAAGCTGAATAGTGGTACTATCATCTTCTCATTATTGGGTCTCCACACAGCTGCGCTGGTTATCAGTGTAGCATAGCACCACCTAGCTAATATCAAAGCCATTATGACCATAATTCCAAGAGCAATGCTCGTCGCAGCTCTAATGTCACATCTTGTGTCATCGCTGACCTTTTGCAACCTATTATGCCACCATCGATCAAGTAGGACAGCTCAAACGACGACACAATTGCAATCCTCCAAAGTTCCCATTATCAGCACACGAAAATCAAAGACAAGAAGAAGACCAACAATTCGACAACACTATTATATTGTCCCATGCTACAATGAAACAAATACTGCGCTATTAAATCATGACAGGACACTCTTTGATATTGTGAAAGAAAATGACGACGACGATAACGAGATTAACCCAATGATGAAACGTTTCAGAGCTAGTCCATTTCCAACCATGCCTTCCTCTCTCTTTTCTAATTTGGCACAAGCTCAATTTGAGTTATTATCCAATTCATTAGTGCACAACACTGCCGATACGACAACAATATCCAACACACTACCTACCATCAAACCAGGAACAACCAAAATTAGTTCCATGGCACTGTATCTTCCCAAAGAAAATAGTAACACTGGTCAATTGGAATTTGTACCAGCGGTAACCTATCCCAATCCGTCATCAGAACGGGTCTTTATTGCAAATAGTGATTCATCAAACAGTGGGATACATCAACCTCCGGTGATACCCTCCATGGCGATTTTGGGATTGCCTGGATTCTTCCAAGCGAAAGATTTAATTCCTACGTATCCATTTGTGAGTTCTTCTGCACCCGATGATGAAGATGAAACAGAACATGGGAGCAATTCGAATGAAGAGTTGTCTCAACAACGAGATAATAATATGATGTTTACAACAGCTTCACCCGATAGTAAGATTGGTGTGAGTGTTGTAGAAGAAATACCATCTGGATCCACAATAAGCACAGGTACAAATCGAGACAATAACAACAACAATGTCGTGTCACCATTATCAGTAACACTATTCAGTGGATTGGAAACACTAGGTGTACTTATGATATGGCCCAACAAGGGTCGCGATGGCAAATCCAACCAATGGACATGGTCTTCCAATGACAAACTTCAAGTATCACGTGCTGCCAAGTCACTAGCGTTAGCATTATCCATGGATAAAGAACGAGTTTCGACCCAGATATCATCGGAACAATTCCAAGTAGCCATGGCGGATTCATTGCATCAAGTCAAATCTCCATTGCAGGCGTTACGGACGTTTGGGAAGTTGTTGCAACGGCAGTTGGCAGAAGAGAATAGTGATGGTAGCAGTAGTGGAGTGACTTCTTCGATAGGAAGTGGACCAACAATACGGAGACAACGACAACTTGTCAAACTGGCAGAGAATATGGCAGCTCAAGGCGAACGAGTTGTTGATTTGATTGAACCGATGGACATGCTGGTGAATTCACCGTATCTATTAAGTGGAGACGTGAAACAAAAAGTGNGATTTGATTGAACCGATGGACATGCTGGTGAATTCACCGTATCTATTAAGTGGAGACGTGAAACAAAAAGTGCCAACATCTGGGATGGTTCTCTTACTTCCGAATGGTAGCAGTTATGGTGATCAAGCGTCTACTTCTACTACTACTACCACCTCTGCTGCCTTGGAGTCAGTACAGTCATCACCAGTCCTTGGCGATTTTCAAATGGAACTAGCCTTTCCTCAGGATGTGTTGGGCTCCACAGTCTATGCATCTCAAATGGTGTCAAGAGAAAAGGGAATCAATTTTGATGCAATGGGCTTTGAGCCCGATGCCGAATTACCAGCGTGTCTCATAACTTCAAAACAACTTCAAGAGGCTGTGTCCAATGTTCTAGACAACGCTATTAAATACGTTCGTCGGAGAAGAAAAGGTCCTGGACGGCCAAGGATACCTCAGGTGAAAGTCTCTATAACAGCAAATGAACCTCCGCTTGGAGCAGGATGTACTATTTGGGTGGAAGACAATGGGCCTGGGATACCCGATGAAGAAACCTCGCGTGTCTTTGAGAGAGGATTTCGAAGCAGTGAGGTAATACGAGACGAAGTCGAGGGAAGCGGACTGGGATTGTCAGTTGCCAAATTCTGGATCGAACAAATGGGTGGCAGGATTGACTTGCCAGAGGGAGGTGGTCCATCCAAGCTGCAAGGTACCTCTGTGCGCATCATATTATTCAGAGATCCAGATATAGAATCGGTATAACTACTACGACTAATGGTCCATACCTGAACTTCTTGAAATATTAAAATGTTATCGATTCAACATGAGTGAAAACTCATCGAACTCAATTTCTCCGGATCCATCACTATCGATCTTATTGATTAGATCCACAATATCAACAGTTAGTCCAAAATCATACTTTATAATCTGAATCATGGTTTCCCTTCTCACATGTCCACTCTTGTCCGGCTGACCTCCGCATGCAACGAATGCATCAATCATATCATTCTCATCATCGAAATTGTCAGCTCGCTTCTTTTGACTTTCCACAACCTTGACAAATTCTCCGAAATCTATGCTTCCACTCATGTTTTCATCAACCTCACTTATCATGTGGAACAATTCGTCTTCAGTCGGAGCTTGTCCCATTGCTTCAAGGACCTGTCGAAGCTCCCATACATCGATTGTTCCACTGCGATCCTTGTCGAATGCCAGGAATGCTTCTCTGCAGTTGTCGATGTCTTCTTGAGAAAGAACCATGATCTTTGCAGTGACGGAAGATCGGATTCGTTGGTCTCTTATTGAGCTCAATATCTCCTCATGAATTCTGATTTTAGAAGAGGCCTTTTGATTGAAAACTTCTATAGGTCAGAAACATCTTTACCTACCGCACAACACCTTCCGACCTCCTCATTAATTGGCAGAGCATCCCAATTCACTTGAAAAGAAGGAGAGTACTTACATTATGAGCACTAAAAAAGATTTCTTAACAACGACAATATCTGAACCAATATTTACAATACGTGCATTACTCGCACCACTCTACAATAAGTAGCTCCTACTCCTACTTCACAACATTGAGTTTCAATGCTCTTCTAATATTTGTCCCAATTTCCATCTTGACCAGCGATTTGTCTTTTCAGTAATTACTCAGAAATCGAGGACTTTTTATTGCCTAATAACAAGAAATTATTTCTTGCTCCACTCTTAATGCAAACACTATATTGGCGGTGTGTAAACGGATGTTGGGAGGAGTGTTGGCTTCGGCGTTACTGGCGACATGGTTGGTGATGATGTCACAGGCACAGTAGTCCCATCATACCTTATTGGTGGTAACGTCGTTATAGGCTCTTCTTCCGTTCCCTCCCCACCACCAATATAAATTCCAGAGCCTACGAAGAAGTAGAAACCTTCGTCCATCACAAAGGTCGGCATCAGCGTTGCAGCAGGCGACGTCGTTGGCGAAGACGTCTCAGGGTCAAAGGTCATCGCAGGCACAATTTCATCAATCTCGTCCATAAAGACAAGAGCGATAGTTGGATTTGGAGTCGGTGTGGATGTTGTGGGCATGCTGAGCGACATGCTACGAGAGCTGAGATCACGAGGAACTCCAATGAAGGGATCAAAGTTATCAGTTTCCCTCCTTATGGTGCCTCCTCTCAAGTTCGAAGAATGTGAGGAAGAATGCTGACTTTGTTGTGTCCGTTTCCGTATTGGCGCTGGCGCATTATTATCAATTGCAGCAGCAGAGCTGCACAAAATTTGAGACAGGAGCACGAAGAGCAGTTCACGGTTTGTCATCGTCATCGTGGTGGTGGGTTGGTGTTTATGAGCTTTGAGAGTAGTTGGAGTTGAGCATTATCATTTGGACTAAACCACCACCTCACATTTATTGGTTAATGTCGCTTTTCCTCGGCGTCGCATGTTGTCATGTAGGCATTGGCATGTTGATGGCGCATCATGTTGGAAAGCTCTGCAAGGGAGAGGATGGCTATTGGCGCCTTTCTTTTGGCGCCATCGAGAAAGAAAGGAAAGGTATCTTTTAAGATTAACCCTAAAACCCTTTTCTATCTGCCTCAATCTCTACCACATTGCCATACTTTTACCTATCTGCTCATCGAGGTGATGGTACAGTGTACAGTCACTGAAAGACATAACTATTCATACTACTCTTGACTTGTATCATGAGAGAGAGACAGACAGACAGACAGAGAGAGAGCAAACCTGTTTTCAACGTGTTTTAGTTCATGGTCGGTGTATACTACATCATCCTCTCCATCAAAATCTTTGTCTTGGTACTTCTCCAATCTTCCAAATCTTTACTATCTCCTCCATAAAGTGATGATATAGCGCCAGTCCCTCCAATTCCCATTTGGAGAGGATCCGAACTCTTATCACCCAATACGCCCGCTTCATTGTATAAAATCTCAATACCCTCTATCACATCATTACTATTGCCCTGTCTCCATTTTGTTAACACACGACTTTTATATACAGATGGAATCCCCCCTGCAATACCTGATGAAGATGATGGTACTGCCGTGATTCTGCGAAACTCACTACTGAATAAATTTTTACCATCATTGCTTACATCACTGGATCGTTTTGTAACTTTGACTTCTTTTGAACTTCCATCAGAGTAGTCGAGAGATAAAACGTTGGGATTGGTTGGAGTCCAATTAATTGTTTGAATAGAAGGCATGGCCTTCGTTGATGAGTACAAACGTTGTACTTCCTGTGATAGTGCTGAGTAGAATTCTTTTTCATTAAATGCTCGATCAGCAATAGCTGGTACGTTGTTTGGATTAGCATCAATCTGTTGGAAGTCCTTCCCTGCATTATATGGTACATATCTCATCTCGGATGTAACTTGAATTGGTAATTTCACACCTACATTTTCCAACTCTTTATAGAAAGGGTCGTCAGATGAACTTATGACACGTGTAGTTTTCCATTTCCCGACAAAGTATGCAGGATAGTAAACATCTGGCGGGCCTAAACCTGGTATGGTCTTGGATGATATGAGTCTAATTGCCTCCGCTGGTGTCTCCGCTGCGTTTGCTGGTAGTGTGGATGATAATAATGTAACAGGTATTATGGCTGCAGTGGCCGATTGTGCAAGGAAGCCACGGCGGCTGGTGGCAGCAGCTGCGTTAGTACTCTTGGAGCCATCCATCATGGAGAGAGAGAAGGCAGTCACGGCTGCTTTTTTGCCGATGATGAGGGCTAGGGCCATTAGTATAGTTATGCGCACCATGGTTGTTGTCGAGCCTTGTTGCTGCTGTTGATGCTTGCTCAGGATTATGATAGATAATGAGAGTCACAGTCAACAAAAAATAGTACCTACAATACCATAATGCAGAATCAGAATGCAGGTGAGGTGAGTATCTAGAGGAAGTGGATATCCCTTTATTCAACCCACACTTGAAAATTATTTCGAGGAAAAGAGCAACAGAACAGTTACTGGTAAAAGGTAATTGAAGATTTTTACCCTGATCTCCCCAATAACAATGCAATCATAACTAAAAACTACCCCTGACTTCTCTCGCGGAATTTTTATGGCGCCAACATGATTTTCCTCACTATTTCTTCCAAAAATTTTGTTGATGTTTCAAGCGAGATTCTCCTATTCTGTAGTCCAAATTTTGCCCGATGCCAACAAGAGACGACATTCCCGGGTCCAAATCTCCCAAGAATTCCAAGTTCCAAAAGTTGCGCAACACAACCATTCAATAGCTCTCGAGATCTCACCATAAGTACGTAATTCTTTCCAAGCGGGTTATGAATCGTCGGAGTCAGACGATGTTCTTGAGCTCATAAAATCTACACTATCACCAAATATACATGATGCTATTCACTCGTCAACTACTCCTCGTTCTCCTCCCTCAAGTCTTCTGCAGCGCTGCTGCTACCGATGATTCCTCTCCACCAATCCGGAAGCGAACACAACGCGTGCACTCTGCTTCGGATAGCACCGCCGCCCACTTGAGAGGAGGCTCCAGAAGGGACACTGATAACTTTGATCCGTACATCGGAGTTGAGCGCGAACTCACAGCTGATGATTTAACCATGTCCGCACCTACAGGACACAGCATGTCGCTCAGTATGTCCATGAGTGTGTCCATCACATCCACACTAACACAAACTTTGTCATCGACTCCCACTCCTGCTCCAGTGATAGTTGACCTTGGATACGAGCCATGCGATGACCCTGACCAAGTCCCTCTCGAAGTGATTATCATCACAGACGCGTATGCCGTTGTTGATGAAACTAGTTATACTTTGACGTCGCATCCTGATGATGGACCAGTGGAAACATACATGGAGCGTACTAAGATGGACAATGTCGCTACTTACAACGATTCCATCTGTGTTCCAAAAGGTAGATACTTGTTCACGTTGAATGACAAGTTCAATGGTTTAGTCAGCAGCGGCAGAAAAGGAGATTATTCAGTCAAGAGCAAAGGCACAGAGATCCTAAACGGTGCTTCGTTCCCTGCACCATCCATTTCCTACACGATTCTTGCGGGTATGGAGCCCAACATGTCAGACGAAGATAGGCAGTGGCTCGATGGCCACAATTCCCGCCGTAAGAAGTTTCACGAGGAGAACGAAAAGGATTTCAAACCACTTGTGTGGTCGGAAAGTTTGGTTAAGTCTGCTGCAGACTACGCTGCTATGATCACACCTACTTGTGAGGTACTTCAAAAGGCAGATCCATGGGGCCACACCGTTGCGATTGCTCCCTTGTTCGCTGTAAACGAAAAGCAAAACGTGCCTGATGACGTCCTTCGCCGTATGTTTGATAGAAAGCTCATGTCGGTGTACCCTGATAACAAATCACTGACGCAGATAGCGTGGAGGGCCTCACGTTATGTAGGTTGTTTTTCCTTGATTGAACAAAGCACAACTGGTATCTACAGTGGTGCTTACTGTCACGTGTCAGTTTGCAAATATGCTCGGCCTGGAAATTGCTCTGTTAGTCCGGACAATTGGCTTGAGAAAACTCTTGCTGACCGGAGTAATTGTGGCCAAGTCTGTCCCGACGAAGGCTGTGCTTAGTTATGATAGAAGTGGTCGGTCCATCGATGAGATGAAAGAGAGTGATATTTGTGCGAGTATAGTATATTGTATATGGCGTCGAGAAGAAATAGATACAACATGAAAAAATAACACAATGCAAGTGTTTTAGGTTAAAATTGGTAAACATAGTGCCTACTTACGAAGAGATTCGACCCAGTCATACAAGCTTACTAAGAGATTCGACCTCCTGCCTTCAGGCTGGAGGCAGTAGATACATCCCATACTCGCACAAAATTTACTCTCTTCCATGGTAAGATCATCGACGACAACACTCGAAGTGAAGCACATCTTATGCATTTTTGGCGCGAATGAGAACATCTGCTTTTTTCACCCATTCCCATTCATCGCCTCTTCTCAACATAACACGCAATGACGTCGCCCGCCCCTATGCTCTGTTGTTCCCATTCATTTGCCCCAAAAGCCGCACGAACAGCAGTACTACTACTTGAATGATCATGGTGAATTATAATAATGATGCATGCGGTCTTCATTTTGTAGGGTTGCTAATTGTTCTGTCGGCTCTGTGCACAAATGCGTTCTCCTCAAGCGCCCGAGTTTCCACAACCAGATTCAACGCAATTCCATCCCACAAAGGTGGTGCTCTCCCATCTCTTCCAAATGTAAAAGCTGCTGTCATAGTGCCAGGTAAGTGGGCTCGCAGCTCTCTCGTTGGCTCGATCAATATGCTCTTGACGTGCATATGCATACATCATCCGTGTTTCTAACTTCCAACATGTTTTGCAGGATTCCTCACAGGAAAAGATGAATTCATACCGCTAGCACGATCTTTGACGGCAAAGGGCATTCCAACTGTGGTCGTACCTATGCCAAATTGGCACTGGCTTCCGTGCTTGGGTGGTAGGAGTATGAGGCCGATGCTAGAAAGGATCGATTTTACAGTGAAACATTTAGCAGCAGTTGCAGGAGATTTGGACCAATATGACGCACTTACAACAGATAGTCTATCGAAAGATCCACAACTGTTTATACCGAATTTCTCATACGATCCAATAGACTTGTATCAAGACTTTCGAAACAATCCAGGAGGAGTATTGCAAGTTGGTGGTAGTGCCGAGGTGGATCAATATCCATTGTGGAATCCCAAGGGAACATTCCAAGAAGCGCCAGAAGCACAGGGAAAAGTTATTTTGATTGGACATTCTGCAGGCGGATGGATTGCAAGGGCGTACATGAGTTCACGAAATTACGGAGGCAAATCGTACAACGGGCATAAGTTGGTCCATTCTCTCGTCACGTTGGGATCTCCACATGGAAATGCACCAGGACCAGCTTTTAAAGGAGTTGAATGGGTAAACAATGATGTTATCGATGCTGGAGTTAGAGCGCTTGCAGTAGGTGGCACTGGATACAAGGGTGACTCTTCTGGGCAATTAACACAAAATGCATACTCTTTCTGCTGCCCGTATGGATCTGACGGAAGTCAGTACGACGGTGATGGCGTGACGCCCATTGAGAGTGCTTTGGCAATGAAGGAATACGTAACAAATGCAGACACATTGGTATTGGATGATGTTGGCCACTTTTGTTGGAGTGATGTTTTTGGAGGTGCAACTGTGGCTCCTGAATTGGCGAAGTTTCATAAGGAAGGAAGGCCGTGGTATGGCGACGATGACATTATTGAGAAATGGGCAGGGTGGATATGATTCAAACGAGATCAAAATGATGTAGATGAATGAATTACAGCGGTAAAGAAAACGACGAATGAGTATGTGTGGAAAGATTCCGTAATCATCGGTTAGTAGGTTTGTTCGTTGGAGAACTAGATACTGATGGAGATTGAGTTAGTTCATGAAGAGATTATCTTCTCTCATGCAGTAAGTAACAAAGCGCAAGCATCATTGCAACCATGGCTATCATGTACCTACATCTGATGTACCTACATGGTCTTGAGACCTAATCATATTAGATAGTAATCACTTTGCATTCTCTTCTCTTCAAAATGTAAGCTGAGCTCAATATCTTTTTGCCATTTTATGAGTCTACCATGGCAAGAGTCTATCTTCACTTCGCAAAACAAACTAAAGCTGATCGTTCTGTTCAAACCCCAAGTTCTTGAATGTTAATCAAAGAGCAACAGTAGGTAGGCTGCAATACCAAAGTGAATAAGCTTTTTGCAATGATCAAGATTGATCTGATAGACCTCCTTCAAAGCGCTAATCACCCAAGTTAAAAGTGGGTACCGGGAAAACAAAACTTCCGTAAGTTACGGAAAGTTCGAAGTTTCCCGCGGTCTCCTTCTCTCTCTCTCTCTCTATCGTCATGTATCTAACGTAATCTTCTACAAGCTAGATCTCTAGAGTCTCTCTCTCTGAGAGAGGAATTGAATTTAAGTCGGGCAGTTGGCAGTTCAATAAAGTCTGCAACAAGCAACAATACGATCAAGCAACATAAGTGGTATCTATGTAGGTAACGTTGTTGTGAAGGCCCAGGGGAAGAAGAATATTACCCATGACCATGGAGAGGAAGAATAATACGACCCAAAGACGACGACGACGCCTCGACATCGACATCGACGTTCGCAATCGCAAAATAGCAGCAAGAAGAACTCCTACGGTTCTTTTTCTCTCTTGTGGCACCATACTTTTGTTCACAGTGGGATACACCGTCAGACTCATTTATTACCGTAGTAGCAGCGGCTTCAATGAACAGATCAGTAGTGGCAACAAACAAATCGAAAGTTCTAACCCCCAAAACACAAGCGAACAAATCTTACGGATATTAGCCGCTGCCAAAATCACGAACATTAATGACGAATACGCCAAGAAGCTTCCAACATGGGAAGATATTACATCAATGTACGGAGATAAACCAGTCATTCATGGCCTAGAAACATGTGATCAATACCGCAAGATGGTCAAGCCAACAGATCGCACAATTGGTCCAGCTGGACTATTCAACACGGGTACCAACCTAATGTGGAAGATGTTGACAAATAATTGTAATATTTACGGGGAGATACTATGGCAAGCTCCATGGGGGAAACACTCTCTTCCCTCTAATAGACTCAAGAGGGTAGCGTGGGATGGAGAGGGGGTCAATCAGACTGAGTTCTTCCCATTCACGATGATTAAAGATCCATTCACGTGGATGAGTTCACAGTGTCGTCATGGCTACGGTGTCACGTTTTGGAATTCAGAGTATGATGAAGAGCATTGCCCACATCTGATTCGAGAGAATGTACGGGATCACGATGAAACTGCACCCGTGCAATTATTCAGCGGTGGCAAGTTTCATGATACACTTTTAGATGCGTATAATTATTGGTATGGAGAGTGGGAGGCCGAACGAATGAAAAAGTACCCCCATCTTGCTATCCGGTACGAAGACTTGTTGTTTCATGGTGAAGAGGTGTCTAGGATTGCTTGTGAATGTGTTGGGGGGAATCTTACTGCAGATTTTAAGTTTGAGTCAGACAGTGCAAAGGGGAGTGAGGGTGTTCATGAGGGAGCCAGTGGCTTGGTCAAGGCACTAATACAATATGGAAATCCAACGACGCGATTGAGTGGCTTCACAGCTCGTGATTTGAGTTATGCAAGAAAGAACAATGCTACTGCAAAATTGATGAAAGAGTATGCCTACAGTGATCCAGTGCTTTAATGCAGTGAAGATAGGTTATTTTTTCACGCTAGTGGGCCAGAGACTGCTGCTTACTGTATAATCGCGATGGCAAACAACCTTGCTTGCATAGGTATGTACTGTAGTTATCTTCTAATACTAGAAGAGATATGGAACTTAGACTGTTGCTAGACCAAAAGCATTTCACCATTCTCCTCTAGATATCAAGGATTCCCGATTGATCCTGCACCTACTTATATTTTCCATTTTCCTAATTTTTTTGCATATTCTACCATATCTATCTATCATCACGTGAACCTAATAACAACCATGGCCATCTCCGCCACCCCCTGGGTAGAACGCTACCGCCCCAAAGACTTAACCGACGTCTCGCACCAAACCGAAGTAATCTCCACTCTCAAAAATGCCGTTGAAACTAACCGCCTCCCGCACCTACTTTTTTATGTAAGATATCGCCAGTTTGATTCAGAGCCTATGCTATACTAACTGGTACATTTGCATTTGGTTATGTAGTATTCATTAGATGTTATCTAACTGTATATTATGCATCTTCATCAAACTCTCTCACAAAAAGGGGCCGCCTGGGACAGGAAAAACATCCGTCGCATTGGCATTGTGCCGTGAGTTATTCGATCCGACACAACTCAAACGGAGGGTGTTGGAATTGAATGCTAGTGACGAAAGGGGAATTAGCGTCGTGAGGGATAAGATTAAGCATTTTGCTAGTTTGGCCATTGGCACTTCGGGAAGTTCCACCGGTGGGAATGACAAATCCAAGAATTTTTTCACCAAGAAAAAGTCAAGCACTCTGGCAGCAACGGAGAATGATACCAACAATGACAAAATGGACATTGACAACGATGCAGCAACCTCCACCAAAAAGTATCCCAACCCACCCTTCAAAATCATCATCCTCGACGAGGCTGACACAGTCACACGTGATGCACAAGCCGCCCTCCGTCGTGTCATTGAAGCCTATTCCAAGGTAACAAGGTTTATCTTAATTTGCAATTACGTGACACGCATAATTGAACCATTGGCAAGCCGATGTGCCAAATTCAGATTTCAGCCATTGCCCGTGGAGAGTATGAAGCAGCGCATTTTGTACATTGCGCAGGAGGAGCAATGTCGATTTGAAGATGACCAAGCCGAAGAAGTGATTGAGGAAATATTGACATTGAGTCAGGGGGATATGAGACGGGCGGTAACTACATTGCAATCGGCACATTCTCTATCGGGTGTTGTGACAGAGGATGAAGTGAAACGAGATACGATCAAGAAGGAATCGATTGCTGAAATGGCTGGGTTGCCCCCACAGGAATTAATTGATTCGTTGATAGTGACATTACAAACCAAGACATTTGATGACATGAAGACTGAAGTTACTGATATCGTGTTGGAGGGATATGCTGCCGAACATGTCTTGAGTGCACTCATGGCAAAAATCATCGTCATGGACGATGTTACCGAAGAGGCTAAAGCCAAGATTGCGATTCAGATTGCGGAAAGTGATAAGAATTTGATTGATGGGAGTGATGAGCTGTTGCAGCTGTTGATGGTTTGTTCCAGATGTTTGGAGTGTTTGAAGAAGAAGAGGTAATTATGAATGAGAGGAAGGAATCCTTCATTTCTTGCATATATTCCATGATATAGGGCGATAACAGTAACTAGTAATCAAACATTTCGATGATCAAATAACCATCTACTATTGTTACAAGATCTGCATGCGCAAAAGACATGACTTGGTTTACTCTATTATTCGGTTTACTCTAAAAGACAAGGTCAATATGACTTTATTAAGGCAAAGTCAAAATTTCCACTCCATCTTCAGTAACCAAGACAGTATGCTCAAACTGCGCACACCTCCCTCCATCTCGTGTCACCACCGTCCAATTATCATTCCACTCAAAACAATCCGCACTTCCCTCCGTAATCATTGGCTCTATCGTAAATATCATCCCTGGCAACAGCTCCATCCGATCATCATTCCGAAAATGCTTCACAAATGGAGCACGATGAAATTCCTCAAATATACCATGACCTCGATAATGTCGGACAGTGTCATACCCATATGCATCGGAGACGGCATGTATCGCTGCACCAATGTCGGTAAGACATGCACCGGGCTTACATGCTGCCACACCTTCATCACGTGCCTCCAGTGCGGCTTGAACTAACCGACGTGCTGTTATAATTCGTTCCTGTTCTTCCTCGGAGGCGAAGTTTGTTTTGTATGGTGGGATGAACCAATCTCTGGTGTCGTTGCTACTAGTACTCTCATTATTTCCATCATCATACCCCTCTTCCAAATCACCCACAATCACTGTAGCACAATTGTCACCATGAACACCCCCCACATAACAACTCACATCAAAACTAACCACATCACCCAATTCCAATGGTCGTTCATCCGGTATACCATGACACACCACCTCATTGATGGACGAACAGACACTTTTGGGAAATCCCATATAGTTCAATGGAGAGGGATACGCATTCTGTTTCAAGGCTGCATTGTGTAGTAATTTGTTGATTTGCTCTGTGGTGGTCCCTACGGTAACTATGGAGGGGGAACAGATGTAGTTTAAGAGACGACGAGCAATTTGTGCCGCGTGTCTCATCCGTTCAATGGACGTTTCATCGTGTAGTAGTACAGTGTCTAGTGAAGAGGAGTTTTGAGGGATGGATCCATTGTGTGCGTAGGGTGGAAAGAAGGATGGTGGATGTTGAGATGATGGATGAATGGAGGTTCGCGGTGATTTGGAATGGGGTTGGATGGGGTGGGCGTTGGTTCTGTTCAGTTGACGTTTTCGCCAACCTATCTGAGAAGAATTGCTGTCTGTAGAGGGCGTTGTTGTGAAGGGTAGTTTTTTAAGTAACGACTCAAAGCTGTGGTTGTTGTTGTAAATGGGCGGCGACGCGTCTAGATTGTACTGAGTATCAAATGTGGAGGCAGCATGTGAGGCGCGTTCGTAGACCTCGTCAGCTGGATTGAGAGAGGAGGAGGATGGGATGCTACTTTTCCTTCGTAGCTGATATGAAGAAGAAGGCAGTTGCTGCGATAATAACAGCTGAATTCGCCGCTTGCAGCTGACTGTCACGAATTTTCTTGCAATAGCGGCTGTCATGGTCGACATGATTATTTATGCGTAGAAGATAATAATCATATCATATCATGTCATGGCAACGTAGAAAGCAAGGCAAAAGCACTGTGCAAAGCAGAAGGCAAGCGTCGGCCAAATCACCCAAGTTACTTTTCGGTGGTGTGGGGGAGCTTGCCCGCGTATTATCACATACTAATTCCTTTTTATGTAGACCTCCCAACCTCCAAGCTCCAAGCCGCACATTTTTGATTTTTGGGACTCCTCATTATGCCGGCTCCATATCGAGCGAGAGCGCCGACGCCGCCTCAACATCATCATCATAACAAATGCATCAAAAATGACGGACGAACTTGCCCCCCAGACCTTCATCCAACTAACGCGGCTCCACGCCGAGGACCCCTCCCTAATCAGCGACAAACTCACCTCCTTCTACGGCTGGGTGCGCAGAACTCGCATCGGCGGCGGTGGTTCCATCGTCTTTCTCGATCTCTACGACGGGACACGTGTCGGCAGTCTCAACTGTGTGGTGGAGGAGGCCACCTATCTCAAAGACACAAGCACCGAGGCAGATTCCGAAGCAACACAAGATGAACAGCAATACAAAACACTCACCTTTGGTCAACTCGATCAAGCCGAACACCTCTCCTTGGGATGTGCCGTGGTAGTAGATGGGAAAATCGTCCTCTCCCCACCCACGGCAACACAAGACTTTGAATTTCAAGTCTCCCGTGTCCGTGTGATTGGGAAAGTTTACGACCCCATCGGCTACCCATTACAAAAGGGAACGGAGAAAAAGATGACCAGTTTACGCAATTTGCCATTTTACCGATTCCGTTCGCAGGCGAGTCAATGTGTCTTTCGTATCCGTAGTAAGTTGGACATGGCAGTGCATTTGTTTATGGACCAGGAGGATGTGCAGTTGACCGACCCTAACATTATGACCGTAAGTGATTGCGAGGGTGCCGGTGAAACATTCGGAGTGAGCCCCCTCATGTTTTCCAATGATGCCGAGGGCAACCCACTCAAGGTGGGGTTGACAGTCTCTAGTCAATTGCCATTGGAGGCAACCATTTGTGGGTTCCGTCAAGTGTACACCTGCCAAAAGAGTTTCCGGGCGGAAAAGTCCGATACGGCCAAACATCTTGCGGAGTTTTTGCATGTCGAGTATGAGGGTGCGTTTATTACTCTTGATCAGTTGGTTGCTCAGGCGGAACGATTTGTCAAGTTTGTGATTAACTATGCCTTGGATAGATGTGAGGATGATTTCAAGTGGTTGGAGAGTAAGATGGCCCCGACGGATATGAAACCTACTCGTACGTTGTTGAGGGAGTGTATGGATCGACCATTCGTGAGGATTAAGCATCGGGATGCTATTGACTTGATTCGTAAATTGGTCAAGGATAAGGCGAAGATTCCTGGCGATGACGGTAAACTTAAACGAGTCAAGGTGAAGGAACTCCCTGGGTACGAAGATGATCTTGGAAGTGAACATGAGAAGATTCTTGTGCAATACTTTGGGTACGAGGCTGTTCCGGAGGATCAACGTGAGGCATACATCAAGGAAGGGAAAGAATTTGGTGCCTTTGTTTTTGTAACTCATTGGCCACTTAAGATCAAATCATTCTACATGGCCCAGACTGACGATGGAAGTGGTGAATGCCTCTCGTTCGATTTGCTCTGTCCTCGTGTAGGAGAACTTTTCGGTGGTTCCATGCGTGAATGGAGATTTGAAAAGTTGGATGAGGAAGTCAAACGTCGTGAAATGGATGTGTCCCCCATTCAATGGTTCTTGGATTTGAGGAAGAGTGGAAGTTGTCCCCATGGTGGATGGGGCATGGGATTTGATCGGTTGTGTATGTTGGTTTGTGGTGTGCAGAGTGTTAGGGATGTGGTACCATTCCCTGTCTACTATGGACATTGTCCGTATTAAAAATATGGGAAAGTGATACCTTGAAAGAATATTTAGCGGATTAGGTTGAGAAGCTTTGATTAACTTTTATTCTAAGCAACTGTAGACTGTAGACGAGTTGAAAGCTTTCAAGAGAATGTGGATCCGTCTATCGTTGTGACTCACGACTCGGGTGTGACTTTATTCACGGGTATTGTAAGTAGGTTCTCAAAACTCAAAAGAGATCCATAAAATGACTTCAAAAATTCAACGCAAGCTATTTGCGTTCGGCTTTAGCTTTAGACAATAGACAGCCCCAAAACAACGGCAACCTTGCTCAGAAGTTGATAACCTTCTTCATATTAACACTACTCCTTAAGCTATTAAAATGGCAGTTCCGCTCTGGCTAGCTGCAACAGTAGGCGTCACAGGCGTCCTCCTCTCCAAAGTCGACTACAACATTTTCTTTATGAAATTCTTTCGCAACCTATCCCGTTCCAAGGCCCGCGCTCGTCTCTACAACAACAAATATGCCATGATACCAGTTATGCTTGGGATCGAGGAACCGATCAAAATCAAGGATGATATCGATGCCGAGAATGCCATGCATATAACACGTGAACAGTTAGAGGAGATGGATGGGTTTGAGGGCGCACCGCTGTATTTATCGATTAAAGGGAGAGTCTATGATGTCAGCGCTGGGGGTAAATTCTATGCAGAGGGGGGAGAATATCATGATTGGGTTGGGACGGATGCCTCACGAAGTTTCGGCACAGGATGTCGTGGGGGTGTGGATAGGACTGGTATGGATTGTTTATCAGAGTCTTTGGAGGGGCTGACGGATAAAGAGTTAAAAGAAATTGATCGATGGTTGGAGTTGTATGAGACACATGACAAGTATACATTTGTGGGATATCTTGTGGATGATCCAGTTGAGGAAATTGTGGAACGTGTACATGAGGAAAATGAAGCTGCTGCTGCTGCTGCTGCAGTTGAAGTTGATCTTGAAGAGGAGGTAGATGTGGAAGAGGCAGAAGAAGTAGATGCATGAAACCTTTATCATTCAGGTGATACAGTGCTCATTACAACTTAAGAAGATACATCACGTGTGATCAAGATGGAGGATCCAGGTTTAGCAGAAAAGAAAGCATTGCCAAGCCTTGTGATAAGGAGGAACATATTCTAACAGATCAAGTGCTTGAACTTGTGGATGGTAATTAGAGTGATTCAGCACATAAATATCATTTGTTATCACGTTATCACAGTAGGTACATACCGGCCCTGCTTCCTATTGTATTGTACTCTATTGTCGATACCTACTTGATCTGCAGATCTTATTAAGTACTTACTTTGTAGAAATGACCGAGTACTTACTTAGATATTGGCAGGCTGACACCCGACCCTAAACACCTCCTGTGAAGGTGGCTGGTCAAAAACGGGACCCGTTCGCGGACAAATTCTGTACTTCGGAATCAGTAATGGGCTGATAGATTTCCCTTTTCGTCAAGAACTCAATGAAGCTGCCGCTGATATGATACGATTGCTTGGATAATTCTGAAGGCCAGCTCGTGTCATTAAGGTCTAAGGGAGGCCAATGTACTAACTGTCATTCATCGCATATAGACAGATATAAAGACGATAGGAAAGCAGGAGGCATGGTATTCTTCTCTCCTTTTGGTGAGCCATTGCTCAATCCCTACACAGTTCTGGAAATAGAATTTGGTGCAAGCGATGATGACATCGCAAAGGCATACAAGAAGCTCATGCTGCAGCTCCATCCGGATAAGCAGCCAGCTGATCAATCGACAGAAGAGGCGGAAGAAGTTTCAAAACGGTTTCATGATGTCATGGGTGCCAAGAGTTTTTTGTTAGATGGGGAACACTTGGCAAGTAGGAGAGAGTATGACGCAAGATTGGTTGCCAAGGAAAAGGCAAACGCTGCAGCTGCAGCCCAAGAAGCGGCTCGGGCGAAGATGCAGGCAGAACAAGCCGCTCGAGCAAAGGCTCAACAACAGAAGCAGCAGCAATCAGCCCCACCAGCACCTCAGAGCCCTACGAAAGCAAAAACAACAAAACCTACTTTCAATAAAGTGGAACCAAATAAGGCTGACGACATCAAGCGACATGACACGTCCAGTAAGCCGAACATTACAAAGAAGCAGTGGGGGAAAGTAAGTCGTCCTGCTCGTCGGATGGACTCATCAGAGCCTACTAAAATGGAAAGAAAGGGTAGCGGCAGTACAACCAGTGAAGACTCAAGCAGTGATAACGAACGACCCGAAAGTGCTCGAATCTCAAGGTTAAAGAAAACAGCTTCCAATGATGAGCGCAAACCACCTAATATAGCACGCACCAAACACAACAATAAGGAGAAGAAGAGTCCATCTTCTTCTTCTGACAAACCTTGCAAGGATCTGCGCAAGGACCCCTCTAGCAGCAAAAAGACTCCTCCCAAGAGAAGCCATGCTATCTGCTCAAAGGGTACGAAGCCATCTTGTACTGATAAAGCAATTTCCACCAAGAAGACTTCCAATAAAGGAGGCAATCTTACTGATCGCAAGTCATCCAGTCCTAAGACCAAGAAAATATCAATAACTGAGAGCACTAAGAAGCAAAGATCCAATTCAGAGAGTGATAATCATAAGCTCTCTACCAGTTGCCCTTCCATCTTTGATGACGATGAGAAGAAGAGTAGGAGTGCATCCTATGTTAGAAAATCATCAGTTGGTGGAAAGGCACAAGGCAATAAGAGCAGTAAAGCTACTCCAGCTTGGGTTCAATCACCCATAAAACCCACCGAGACGACTCTTAAATCTGCACCTGCTCCCAAGGCGCATGCTCTGTCAGGCTTTGATACATTCCAGCCCGCGGTTGAAACGCTCACTAAGCAATACCAGTGTCCTTTAACGAAGGAAGTCATGAACGAACCTATGACTGATTTTGAAGGGAATAGCTATGAACGGGACGCTATTTTAAAGTACTTGGAGACTCACAGCACGAGCCCTGTAACGGGAAATCCTTTGTGCCCTCTGCATTTAACTGCAAATTCTGCTCTGAAGGAAAGAATTAAGTATACGCTCAAGTTGAAAAGCTGTCTTGATGCATTGAGTAAGTATTGTCGGCTTTCTTTGATTTAAAGCTACCTCGTTTTCACTGTTCATCTAACGCTGTGTGGTACTGATGCCATCTCAATATTTACCACTGCAAATGCACAGCCTCAAAAGAAAAATCTTCATCGACAGGTGGTCTTGTTATGAACGAAAACAATGTACAAACATCGCAGCAATGTCATTTCAAACCTCTCTCTCTAAGGCAATCTGTAGATATGTTCATTAAAGAAGTCAATGCAGCGTTCCCCAATGGCATTATTAACCGTCTTGATAGTTCTGGGAATGCATCTTTTATCTACAAGGGACGTGATTACATCTTGCAAGTCCCAGAGGGCTTGTCTCACAACATTATCGTCCAGACGTGGTTCGATCAAGACAGGAAAGCGGCAGGTATAGCTGCCAGAGTAGTGGAATGGAACCGAAAGTTGCAAGAGGTTGGCATTGGAGGTCAACTTACATTTCGAAATATCAAGGGAAAATTTGCGTTTACATTGGCACGAGAGATGGAAGCTGAAAATTTCTGCAAGAGAGATCTAAAACATGCTATGGAATACTACCTGGAGTTTTCTATCAAGCTTCACAATATCATCAATGTGACTGATCAGAAAAAGGTGGACAAAGTTCGACTTCAGGATTCTTCCTTTGCGCAATAAAACTATGGTAGACGACTAAATTCGTTTACATACATTCTTGAATATCAATCTATTTATACCATGAAACTGCCAGCAAATACAACATAAAACTGATATGTCCACTCCTAAGCCTGAACGTAATCAATTCCGTCGAGTCCTGTAGAATCATACACATCATTCTCCTCGTTCTTCTTGAAGCATCGATCCCTCAAATAAATCGCAACGAATCGCGATACTGCTGTTACCAACAGCATTACTGCTGCGATTGCACTAACATTCTTCATCATATTAAGGTAAGCTTCATCATACGTGGCCAAAATGTAATCATTTGGCGCTTCTAATTCTACTCTTACTCCACAGAAGTAATAGGCTATGACCGATGGAATACTGTAGGATGGGAGGCCATTTTCTTTCCGGAGTAGCAGCCCCATTGATAATCCCGTCAATAGCGCTACACCCATTACAGCCACCCAAACCAAAACAGAAACTTCAACCTCGAATGTAGAGATGACGATGCTGAGCATTAAAGGAAACATCGCTGTAATCCAGCCAGCATAAATTCCAAATGGAAAACGTAGTAACAAGTATCCATCATCTACGCTATCTTCCATTTTCTTTTGAGCACGACCTCCTGGAATGACCATGTCGGTAGTATTTTTTTTCGATTCAATCTTCATCTCTGCTTGTTGGAAAATTTGATACTGACGTGCAAGAAGACCAACTGCGCACACCAACGCTCCAAAGAGAAAGACAACGGAAGTAATGAGCATTCCGTACGCAAAAGACACATACCATATCAACTGTGCCACTGAGGCCAAAATAAAGAAGGGACCGATGCCTTGCACCAGCAAGATGTGATCGCGGCAACGTGGATGGAAAAGTTGCGCCACTGCAAATACACCTTGGGTGAAGAATATAACACCCCAAATGAATTTGGTAGATTTGTAATTGGGTGTAAGAAGCGTTGGATGCTTGTTGAATAGCTCTTCATCGCTAATGCCATTAATGCCGACGCCGGAATAGGTTGCAACAAGATATGTGGAAAGTACTACAATGTAGCTAAGTAGGTTGAGTGCATGCATTGCCTTCTTGAAGAAGGGCATTGCAGGGAGGTTCTGTTTGCTCTTGTTCGTTTCGATAGTTGTCGGAAAGTCCGTCGGTAGGTCAAAGTCGTCTTCATCACTCATTGTGGTTTGTTGTGTAGTATATGTTGGGAGGATCTTGATGATGGAGATGTAGAGAGAATCAGTCTTTTGCTTGTTGTAGGGATTAGATATAAGCACAACTGGGAAGAGCTCACATAAAAGTGTATGGTAGATGGTAGATGGTACGATAGTGGCGTTGCAATCATGTGAGAGTTGCTTTTGGCAGTTTTGGGAAAGACCTGGACAGACGGGTTCTTTTCTCCATCACGCGAGAACGAGAGAATGAGATTGTATCAATCCAGGGTAAATAAATAGGGTTGGCGACGTTTTGTTAGATCCCATAGATCCCGGAACC
>JALLBH010000200.1:0-69535 GCA_036940005.1 Skeletonema menzelii | reverse complement strand
TTATTTAGCAAAAAAAACCGCGCAGCGGCTAGCACGAGCGTCAGCGAGGCTAGTGTTTTATGTTGGCTTGCTTGAACCGTGGATCTCTCCACAAGCCGAATAGGCGTGCTGGCAACAGGGAAAAGTGAGAAAAGTGGTAGGAGTATGTATCTTTTCTTTTCTTTTACGTGAGTGTTAAATATTAGAAGACTTTGTGATGACTTTGATCCAATCCAAGCTCTCTCTAGAGGCAAGGAGGAAATGAGTGATCATTAGAACCTCCTCCAACGAAAGCGGCAAACTCATTTCCATCTATCTTTGGTGAAGCAGAAGACTGAAGCCAAACAGGTCAATTTAGTTTTTCTTACGCCCACTGTGGTTTCTACTTTTCATAACATCTCCTCCCAGGCTAGGTGTCGCCAGAGAATGTTCAGAGAGAAAAGGGAACGAGTCTGCGTTAGTTCCTCGGAAGACGAGCTCAATTGGAAGGCCAATACTCCCACCAACAAATACTGTTACACTTGGAAGTATTGAAGGATGAATTGGTGTCAACACAAAAAAGAGTTTGCGTTCTCGATCAATGCTGCGTATAATCCCAAGTCCAACACACTGAAGATTAGGAACACGTGAATTGTTCTGCAAACGAGTAGACAAATCTATGCCATCTCCTTGACAACACAACCCAACAATTGAACCATTTAGAGCGTCCAGTGCATCTTCACTTGCAAAGTCACCTTGAGTGCCATGTGCAGGCTCAACCTCTTCTATCCCATCTAAAAACCCAGGTGGTGAATAAAGTGATACAGATTGAAATGGAACTGCGTAAGGTTGCATCGATGCAATTGTTAAACCAAGAATGTTGTTAGGATCGACGATCCCTTTCTCTCGATGAAAAGTGATGGTTTCACTTTGATTTCCAAGCCTTGTCCTTTTGTTGATCATCTCATCGTACCCTCCCATAAAGTATGCGCAGAACCTATGTTTACGGTGGTCGGAAGCAGTTGCTTGCAGTGGTCCAGTAGAGTTACTGCTATCCATTGTTCGATAAGATCGGTTCGGTATTACAATCATGTTTTCATCAAAAGAGTGCACTGCGTGAATAACTCTGTTTTGGGCCGTTCCTGAATCAGTATTTTGTGGTGGCAACTCAAATGACTTAGTTCGTGTTGATCCTAGCATCTGAATGATATTGCCAGGACTAAAAGCTTCGATGATGGCGCACAGTATTTCATAACCAAATCCCTTCACCCAACCATCTGTATTTATCAAAAGTGGAAGATTTCCCTTTCCATTTTCTAGCCGTTCTTTCTTCAAGTTGTTGTATCGTTGCAAAAGTAAATTTGCTACTTCAATGTACTTGTCTGGATCGGCTTTTGATGTTATGTCTCCAAAAAAGTATGCAAATTCTTGTTGTATTGAATGTGCTTGTTCGTCATCACCATTTGTTCCTCCACTACAAACCATGTGCATAGGTGGATCTGACAAAAGTGGCTTCGACACAAGACTTAATGTAAGGAGACCTGGAACACTCAGCTCTGGCTGACCACAGTCTAAATCCAAAACTGCCACATCTACTGAACCCGATTCGACCATCATTTGTTCTGATAACATACGATTTGTTGCATACCTCAGCATAGTCGACTTTCCACACCCTTTTGCCCCACAAACCAGGATTTTTGTATTTTGCGATGATGAAGTATCACTTTCGTCATTGATTGGATTCTTTGCGACAATATTCAGTGTAGTTTCCCATTGCTCAAGAATTGTAGTCACACCAGTCCCACCTAGAGTATAATTGCCAGGATAGATGTACGTTGGTGGTAAAACTTTGATATTGTAGGTTTCCTCCGCATATGCGCTGTAGTAATTTTCATTACTTGAAGGTGCTGACGATGTGGTGGTAGCATTTTTGTCGTATATGGAATGCAATTTCACGCGCAATACAATCGGTGATGCGTCAGTTTGAGATATAAAATTGTTAGTAATGACAGTCAAAGGAATTGAATTCATCCATTCAGGTCGGTCGATTAAGATAGAGTTCCCCTTGTCGCAGCTAGTGTTGCAAGATATCCGGTAGCCAAAAATATCAAGCCAAATAGACAATGGCGATTTTGATTCGCTTTGTTGCGGTAATACTTCCAGTTTTGCCTTGCCAGATATAGTCCCAACAACTATTGATGCATTCGATAGCTGATCACCTGAAGGAGATATTGTTATTGTGAGGATTTGACATCTCTTTCCATCGTCTTGAAGTGAGTCGGGAGAGCTTGTATCATAGTCTAATACAACTGATACAGCTGATTTTCGATCTTCCGTTTTCTTGACATTAGTTGCAATTTCCTTTTGTTGAGCTTGACCATTGGTTGCATTTCTATCATCTTCTAAAGTACTTCCATCAGGGATGGCGGAGTTGGCAATTTCTGTTGGGTTGAGGCGCTGACGTTTAGGAGAAGACGCCATATTGTTCAACTGTTCATTTTCCATATCAGTAGAAGGCGTTGATGGAGGATGCTGAGAAGTTGTCTCTGCGGCCATCTCAACATCAAGACTTGTATTATTGTCAGGGGTTGGTATCACTTCATCATCATCCGATGGTGCACATGATGTCACTGCTGAATTCGGTTCTGACGGAGCCCAGCCGCGCGACTCGGCATGCGGGCATTGTAATAGGCCCAGCCGCGGGACATCGCTCTGGTCAGATGTAGGTGCTGTTGCTTCTGCTCTGTTCATCTTGACTCTTATCTGCTACAAAAGTTTGTGGTATGTATGTAGAGCGCTCTCTAGAGAGAGAGGTCAGTGGATGCAAGAGTTCAGAGTTGTGGCGCGGTGGTGGAGGTACGTGCGTAGGAATAGGGAATAGGGAATAGTATCAAAATGGTCATACTCTTGACTGACTTCTGATATTCTCAAATTTTGAGAGCAGAAAGCAGAACTCAAACTACGCGGCGTAAACAATGGTAGACGATAACGATCGCAAGGAGGCAAAGCGCCAAAAGCTGCAGTCGGAGCAGCGATCGGCCTACGAAGAGGACATGGCGAGAATTAACGCAGCACTGAACGAGCAGCCCGGCCAACCTGGTGGCGGGGAGGAAACTGAGAATAGTGGTGTCACTCAGCAACAGCAACAGCCTCTACAACAGGGAGGGCACGAAAGCGATGACGAAGATGGTGGAAACTGGTTGAAAAATTTCACACCACATCATACCAGAATAGGAGAGAATTTTCAAGTGACTAATCTTCCTACTCCTTCCGCAACTACGTCGAAATCGACACCTGCAATAGTGCCCAAACAATAAACAACCTATGCGGGAGGGCAAGTAGGGAATATTGAAATTGATTGCTCAAGTAGCAAATAGGAAATCTGAGTGTTACATTACAAATTGACAAGTTTGTAATTTAGCATACGATTATTAGTTGATAACTAACATGTTTTCTACACTCCAGGAGGACCGGGATGAGATTTCCCCCAAACTACTCTAGTATCACGCACTAAAACAGGTCCCTCTTCTTCTCTACCGGGGAAGTCATTCAACGCAGCTCGGAAAGTACGAACCAATCTCCCAAAGCCGGAACCAAACTCACCAATAAATGTGCTTGATTTTGAAAGAATTATCAAGTCTGCCACAGAAGAAATAGTTCTTCGATATTGTATTGAACAGTCGGATGTAGATCCCTTCTTCATGAATTCTGTCGAAGTGGAGTCTTCCCTTAGATAGAAACTCAATCCGTGACACTCGTCAACGCCTGGTAAGACGAGGTTTCCTGCTTCACCCACAGGATAATTGGATATCTCCTCCTTCATTTGGCCCGGATCGTCCGATGCAATGTAGATTATTCTAGCCTTGTCTGAGCAATCATGCCTCTCCCACATTTTGAGATATTCTTGGAAAGGAATTACATCAAGTCCCGCTTCATTCTCATATCCCTCAACACTCCCTCCTCTTCGCACATGAAATGCATCATAACTAACTTGCATTGGAAGCTGAGACAATCGAATAAAGTTCCGCGCATCCTTTGCAATCCACGGTTGAAATCGAAGTATACCCGATCGAGCCAATAACGCTGACACGAAATCCCAAATTTCCTCTTCATCCTCAAGGTCTGCAAATGTTTGTGCCTCATACTTCTTAGCGCCCAAACGCAATGCCCAATTATACGCCGTTGGTGATGGCCTATGGAGCATCTTACCCTTGAAATTGTTTTCAAATAGTCGTTGCACATCTACATCGTCGACAACCAACACGCGCGACTCCCATCCACTGTCATTCCGACACGTCGTGTGTTGGACAAATTTAGACATTCCATTCTTCATACGAACATTGCTCCACTTTTCATAGTTATGATTGTTCTGACATGGGACACTACATCCCCGAGATAACCATTCCGAATGCTGAATGAGTCGAGATAATCCTTTTGGAACATCTTCATCTTCTAATGCATTACTTGGACAACCGAATTGGCTTCCACCCGGTACCAAGTCTTCCTTTGACTCGAGTATAACCATAGCTTTTGACGTATACGTTGCCAACATGACCGCCATCAAATAACTATTCAATTGACCCGCTACACCACTTACATGTTCATCATCACCATAATCAGCATGAAGTTGTTGATTCGGCATATACAGTAAAATATCATCACATTCATGCCCCTCTTCAATTTCCGGCAATCGACGCTGCAAGAGAAGATCAATTTCAGATGGTGGCACCAACGTTTCAAAATTTACATTGTCGTGTCCAGGCCAAGCTGCGTCCATCAGATGAGGTTTATTATTGTATGCATCTGCGTTTTGTGGTACGGGAATATCCTGTACATTAAAATTTAATGAGGAGGATGAGCTGACATTGACGTGTATTCTATACCCCTCTCTCCAAATGAGGAAGGATAGTATAATGACTGTCAGGATAACATAGGCTGCTTTTCGTGAAAGACCGGTGTGTTTGGAGATGGCAGCTATAATCGGCGTGACTGTCATGGTGGATGTTGAAGTTAACGCTGTCATGGTTGATATGGCGGACCTACCAGACATGGCGGACAACATGCCCGTGAGAGTACTTTTATTGTCGTCATTTGAGTCAATGGAAAGACCTCTCAGCCGACGTTCTTCTTTGTGACTTCCATGATGTCCAGAGTCATGTCCAGAGTCTTTTTTTAGACTGGATTTGCGTGATCTACTTCGTGGAGCTGATGGCTCTTTCTCGAGTGATGAGATGAGAGATACAATTTCAGAGCTTTTGTATTCTTCCTCCGCTGCTGCTCCTTTTCTACGCCTCGACATCTTGCCTGTGCAATAGTTGACGATATGAGATGTTTATTGCGACTGTGACTTGTGACTGCAAAAAAGTGCAGCGCCGTGCAGCCTACTTTTCGAGGATGATGCATATGCAATCAAAGTACTAATTCCGACGTTGAAATTCTACTCAGCACAATAAAGCACAGCCGTTTCCCCCGAAGAGAAAATGAGATTTTTTTGGCACAGCTTTTGGCTCGCCGGAGCTGATGCGAGCTGATTGATTATGTTGCATAGCAAAAAAATGAAGCGATCCAACATCCCAATGCTTCGGCAGCACAGCCATCCTCCAGCAGATACATCTGTATCTACTTTATCTCCAACAACGACGGCAGCCACAGCGGGGATCAAACTCAATGATCCGGCTTTACGGACCGTTGCTGTGTCGACGTCTCTAGCTGCGCCAAAAAATAACAACGTTGTCAGTGCGTCCACTAATCCTACTAGGACACAACACGAAGGCAATGCTTCTGGGCTAGGAAATATCAGCTCATACGATTGTGGTAATATTGGATCTTCTTCAATGAAAACTAGCCGGGGGAAGTTGCCGCCCTTTGCTCTGGTCAGAACAACAAATCCCGGCGACAAGGAAAATAATCACATTTCGAAGCTTCCGCATTACAACGACAGCAAATCAGCTGCAGCGACAGAGCAGAGTAATTTTTGTGACCCTGAAGAAGTCTTGCAGCAGCAGCAGCAGCAGCCTACGATGGATTTAGATTATCATGCATCGGAACCAATGATGGCTGATGAAATTACAAGCAGCGAATCTACACCGCGAAATGAATCAATGGTGGGAGAAACTCGATTGCCCTATAATGATGATAACCACGAAATGGATAACATCGACGAGTTCAGTATAAACAGTGAAGACAGTGACGACAGTGATTGTTCGGGAGGCACGGTGGTAAAACTACCTACTGGGTTGACGGAAGTTGAGTTAAACAAATACTACTGGGAAATTTGCTATGGGCCTGGGCATGCTGTCCCTCCTCCTACAGCTCTAAAGTGTTTTCCTACAAAATCATGGTGAGCCTCTCTCTTCTATTTACATTTGATGTTGCTGCATTTGCCATCCCATTCTCTAACCCTCAATTCATTTTTTCTTCATTCTCAGTCTCTCAACAAAAAAGAAGACAAGTCGACCAACTGAAATTGCTTCGTCAATGACACCGAGAAAACTTCTCACCACCAAATCACCATCTTTTGAATCGATGATAACACAAGAAGGATGCAAAGAGGACAAAACTCCAAAGAATAATGTCACTCGATTGGCTTCTTCGTCCACAATCACTCGTGGCCAATCGGCTGTCAAGTTTGGAGTCAATGTTGCTGCAGAATTTGATTTGGACATGCCCATTACTGAAATGAAGCCCATGCCCCCAAACGTTGTGAAGGTAAGATTTCCGAATGATAAAGTTGAAACTGAAAAGGATGTTGAGAATGAACAATTTTCGAGAGAGACTGCAAGGAACGTCTCCATTTTGGCCGAATGGGATGATGATTTTGATTCCATGGTGGAAAATGATAGTAGTGATGAGGAGGGAGAAGTTCAGCTCCCCAAGCGTCGACGGAAGCAAACACCTTACAAACAAAGAGGACGAGGAGGGCGGGGTAATTCGTCATTATCGCGTCCACGTAAAACACGGAGGCAGAGCTCCATCTTTGGTTCAGCTGAAAGAGGACGAAGTCTACTCGATATGAGTGATGAAACAGATGAAGATTCCAGTAGTGGACTTCCCTTCTCAGTCACGATTGATCCAGATGAGTACACTTCTCCCTCATCGAATTCTCTCAACGATAGCATGTCCAGTATTGAAATGCCTGACACAAGCACAAAGAAGAATGACAGAGAGTCAATGTCATCTACATGTATCTCACCGAGTAGTCTCCGATCGGGGTCAATCATGGCTTCAGGAACAAATCGAAGTAGTAGCAGTTCCAGCAAAGAAACACCCAAGAGTGCCCGGACGTCTTCATCTACGATCCTCCAGACAGTGCATGCATCCGGAGCCTTCCTTCCAACTAATTCTCCTCAGGGTAACGAATTGTTGCCAAATCAACTAAAGTACAGTCCCAAAGAGAGTACTCCGGGAGTAAACACTTCATTTTCATCTTCTGATAGTCTTGGTTCTGACATTATGAGCATGTTCACGAAGCATTCACTCGAAGACGAAACTGAAGGCAATCTGTTGGGTAGGCAACTATCCATTATTTGTAACCATCCAACGGAGGGATTTCATACCAATATGAGTGACTTGGAGCAATGTATTTCTGTCTCTGGGAAGTCTCCAGCGCAGTATATCAATGATCACATATCGAAGGGGATGAATCTGTCTTGTTTGCTCTCTCTGCTCAATGAAAGTGACAGCAGTGACAATGCCTCAATGTTTTGTGACAACTCTCAGTGGATGGCTTCTGCGATGTCCAAAGACGAAGTATCTTTCATGGAACAATGTTTTGAGTTCATTTTACGAAACATCCACAACTCTAATGATGCAAAGGAATTTTGCAACGGCAGGGAAAAAGTCGCAGCTGACCCAGATGTACAGACGATAGCGTCGTGCCTGAAAATACTGGAAGAAGTGTCTGCATTTTCATGGTCAAGCAGCGTTGAGTTTTCGTATGCTCAGATTGTCTTGGAGAACTTTGCGTCAAACTCAGAAGATCATCTCCAAGAAGCTAGACGGAAGCTAGTATCATTTGATGATATGTTGAATGACGCCATGAGCATGATTTCGCAGCAACTTTCGACATCACAAAAGTTGAAGACGTTGAAACGCAAGTATTTTTCCAAGACAGAAGATACCATCGCAAGCATCGAACGCCTCGAAATCCAACTGGCAAAAGAAACAGAATGGCTGAACGCTTGTAAGCGTGCACGAGAAATATTTACTGCCCATCTGGATGTTGAAAGAGCCAGTCCCATCTCTGCGATATCTGAAGAAGTTAGAACGACGATATTTCCATCTCCCTTGACTCATAATGGATCTGACTTTTCTTTTACCCTTCTTGATGGGATGGCAGAAGTTGCAATGAATGTTGCACTTAACGAAGAGGCATTGCAGAACATCGAGATTGGATGTTTCTTGAAGGATGACGGGGCAGTATCTATCAGCTTGTTGAAGGCAGTGTTATTGGGTTTTATTGAATTGGATCCGAATCAAGGCCATGGCCCATTCCCTCTCAGAAATAGCTTGCAGTCTTTTATTCTTCCGTCTTACTCAAGAGAGTCAATGCATGTTGGAATGAGAGACTTGTTTGCTGAAGCGACACAAATGTTCTTCAGGATTGACGGTCTTGTACGATCAGTGAACAAACTTGAACGTGAGGCTTTGTGTGCTTTCAATTGTGATCATCAAGGGAATGTCATTATATCTGCAACTTTTGCAACTGGTGACGGTTCACTGCGAATAGAGTTTCTATTTCGCAACCTGCTTGGACATTCTTGGACTTTGACAACTGTCCCATGTGATGTTGTTGTTGTAACTAATGCCTCAATAGCAAACGAAGCGGCTTCTCTCACTCTGAAATCACAACAACAAGCCCGCGATATACTAAAGTCAGAACGCAGAGACCCTTCTCTCCTCCAACGCATATGTCATCAAGTAATCGAGAATTTTGAGCAATGTGGTGTGACGAATGATAGAAATATTTAGACGAATGCTATAAATTATTGTAACAATGTGAACCTGCTCCTCCTTCCAAATCATTTTGCTTTTTGTATAACTGCACTGTTATGGTGTTGTCCACTTTCGCAAAGCCAGTGCAAACTCTCCGATCCATCCAAAGACACCATTCTTGCCTTGTAGATAACCTCTAACTTTGAAACGATCTTTCTTTTCATCATCTTTCCATTCTTTATAATAGTCACTGCTCCAGTAAAGCAATGGACTGAGTCCTATGTTTGCATAATCATAACGAGGCACTAATCCACGTAAATCAGCGCGTGGTTTCCACTCAGTCGTACCAACGTCATAATTAGTTGTTCGATATCCGTTCACCTCTGGGTAAACTTGCCGAAGCAGTTGCATAAGATTAAGAGTGCCACCACACGTTGACGCGTGCCCTGCTCCGGTTACCACATGGACAACATTATTCCGGAATACTTCTGCTGATAGTCGATTGGCTTCGTCGAGACTTGGCAACGTCTTGTCAAACTCACCTACTACAATCAACGTTTTCACGTCACGAGATAGTCGCAACATTCCAAGGTCATCTTCGCCTTCGGTGATACCAGACTTTAGTACCTCTAATCGATCTTCGAATACTGCGTTCCCCCATTCAAGCCATTCCGTCAATCTCCATCTCAGTGTATTCTTTGGCATAAACTTTAATCGACTAGGCAGAGCAAATGCGACGCGTCCCATATAAGCCTCACGTTGCGCAGTATTCACTACTGCTGGTAATCCCTTCGAAGAAAGAATTGTAAATAGTTGCTGTATAGCCAATCCTTCATCTAAAAACAGAGGGACGAGTTGTGTTGTTAATCCAAAAATGTATGGAATGTTCTCGATGGGTCGAAACCATGGTGAATTGGCAATCGGTGGTCCTAGCCGATAAAGCTCTGATCGGAGATAGGATGTCGCAGGATTGACAAGAATCAACCCCTGCAATCTGACAAAGTTGCTATATTGTGAATTTGATAGTAGTGCTGCCGCAACTTCGGTTGCTAGTATACCTCCAAACGATTCTCCCATAAGATAAAGTTGATATGTCTCTCCCATTCTACCATAAATGCACTCTTGCACTAAAAAATTAATCACTGCATCCTTCAAGTCTTCAAACGTCGATCTATCCTCCATGGAAACCTGCATCGCCTTGACATCAAATTCTTCACCAAGTGCCGGGAACTGGAGAAAGCTGGCCAATGTCGTCCCGTCGAATCCGGGTAAATACAGTAATATTGGTTTCGGATCTGCGGATACTCGTTCCTGTTCTTTCACGGCTGGTGGGTAGCCATCTTGTAATAGTGGAGATATGAATTCTATGCGCGATGGAGAGTCGATGTCTTCTTCGGTTATTTTGTAGTCTGTCGAATATCGTTTGTAGCGTGTTGAGTAGCGACACGTCGTGCAGATCAAGTCATGACCATTTGTGTGTCTTGGAGATGTGAATGCATCAGACGTTGATATGACCGCAATAAGCAGCGCTGCCAGTCGACGCGACAACATTGTGGTTAAAATCCTACAGAGGAGGACCTACAGCAAGCGAGTGCAGCAGCAGCAACAGGATGGGATGGGTGTCGATGAGTTGGAAGTTAGGAAGAGTTCGAAAGCGAACGAGCGAGCCAAAAATGTTGAGGTGAAAGTTGTGACACTCTAGATTTTGACGCTACAGATAACAGGTATGTTTTGTGTAATACATCGCATGTCCTGTCACAAATTCAAAAAAATTTGTTTCCCGTCTCTCCAATCTCCGTTCGTGCGAGGCGAGCCGCGAGACGATCGATGCAACTATGCAAGATTAAATGGGCGCAATAAAGGAAAGCGTTTGAATAGCAGTAAAAGGAAGGCCCAGCGACACACAATACATCACAAGTAGGCGGTCAATTGGTGCCAGCGGCGTTAAAGAGAAGTACGGCAAGATGCAGACCAAATCTCGAGGAGTGGACACGGGAAGGACGGAAGAAATGCCTGCTGCTTCTTCCAAAGCATCATTTTCAAAGTTATCATCATCCGGTCCGCTAGCTAAAAGCTATTGCCTCGCTCTCTCTACGGCATTACTATCAGCAGCGGCATTTTGTTGTCTGCTGGCGTCAGGTCTAAGCTGCTCCTTCCTCTCTGTATCTCTCAGTAATCAAGTTGAAGTCATTGATTTTAACATGACAAATATTCTACCCGAAGACCAATGGTATTTTAATGAGTTGCTGTCCGAGGGTAATAATGCCTTATCCGTGGGAATACTATGCCATGGTGAATTGGACTGGTTGGCACCCAACACTTCAGACAATAGCATGAGATTATTGAGTAAAGTGTTCCTCATTGTGGCATTGGCGCTGGGAGGCCTTCTCTTGATGGTAACTTGTGGTATCAGTACAGTTCTACCCACGTCTAATTTGTTATGGGATGGGATATCCTACATTGCCGCTGGGTTGTTCGTGTGCGAGATGCCAATATTCTTCTTATTGGACAGTCCTCCTTGTAACAACTCCAAGGGCATGTTCAGTTGCCAACTGGCGTCGGGGAGCTACACTCTAATTTGTTCCATGGCATGTAGTCTATCACTGGCAATATTGACGCAATGGAAGAATACACCAGATTGGAAGGAAGAGTATGAAATTTGGAACCTAAGGAAGATGAATGAACAAATGAGTCAACAACCAGGAGTAATTAGTGAGTCGAAAACTCCTGAAGAGAATAGCAATGATTATGAAGATGAAGAAATGGCTATGGGCCATCAACAACAACTCAACCTACGGGAGCAACCAGCGTCGCGATCACAGGATGAACCTGCGGAAATTGGTGTCGAAATTCGAGTGGAGAAAGTTCCCTCGCCAGAAAGGCCGCAACGGTCTTCACGGGCTATTGACCAAAAAGGCAACCACCAATTGATGGGACAAGTTATTGATTTGAATCGAAAGTCAAAGCCACAAGTTACCAGTGCAACGAAGCCATCTAGTCCAAGTCGCAGTCAGGCTCCATCGGTTGACACAGAAGTCTATGGAAGTGATCATGGTCGAAATGTAATGAAAGAGCCCAACACTCCCGAATGTCAGTTCCGTGCTAATGGAATGCGTCCGGTATCACCTCTTTCCATATGTACTGGCTTGAGTGACTCTCCCATGGATAGGCCTTCTCCGGTCGCATCTCCAACTGACAACAACATATCCAATATTACTGACAAGGCCACATTCATGGAGAATGAGGCCGTGATCATGAAAGATCCTAATACTCCCGATTTTGCATCGGCTTATTTGGTAAGGATGCCTGCAAAAGTGGCACCATCCAAAGATGACGTATCTGTCCACAGTTCTTCGAAACAATCTGTATCCTCGAAACAATCCATTGTCTCATTGATGAGAGAGAAGCTCTGGAAGTCGTCAAATGATGGAGAGGTTCTGGGAAGAGTCTTGGATGGCGATCGAGAAGAAGTCCAAGAGAGTTGGATGGTTGAGGACGTGAGTATTGGGAATAGTGCAGAAATTTCGTTTGTCGACAAGACAACGCCCCATTCTGTGAAGCCTCAAGCTCGGGCACAACCACAACAAGTGCCGCCAAGTCCTAATGCAGTTGAAAGCGATACTGAAAAAGATATTGCTGGTCTAATTGTGCCTGGGATGATCTCACAAATGAAACAACAAATCGCGAACAAGGCGTTGGTAAGCCCCGAGAGAGTACACGATCCTGACCTTGACATGTATCCATCAGAATCTTCCGTCTCAGAGCTGTCCCTACCTAATGTGGAAGATGAAGAATATATCAAACGTATCGAAGAAGAATATCTGAGACTCAAGAAGAACAAACCTGCAGAACCAATCTTGAACCTTCCCCTCAACTACAAAAGTGAGTCCTCTGGAGGAGAGAGTGAGTTAGATCAAGTCATTGCAGGAGTTCAGCGAATAAATCGCAAAATCTCAGGCAAAATTACGCCTCTCAACAGGCGTGCCCGTCGTAGAAGGACCGGTGGGGGTAGTGTGTCAGGTGATTCTTATTCCTCTGCCCAAGGATCCCTTCTCGACGAGGTGATTGTAGAGGAGGGCGAGAATCAAAGTACAGAGATTAGTGTCGGTTCTGGTGGTATACCCAACGTGATTAGTCCTGAGATGAAGACGCGCAAAAGCAGGCGAAATGAAAGCATCTTGCGAGTAACCTCTTCCGAATATGATGATGGATATCAAAACGAACAATCTGCTGAGGAAGATGATGATGTGCAATCGGTGACCTCGAGTGTGGCAAGTGCTCGACGATACCGTCTTTCGTTGAATAGGAAGGCTTCTGTCGAATCCGATGGTACCCCTAAAAGAAAGTCGAAGTCTTCAAAGCTCGAAGAGTTTCTTGACTCAGATGTAAGTGTTTCCAAGGAAGAAAAGGTGAAGCTCCTTCAAGAGGCTCTCAATCGCCTCCAAAAATCATCATCTACCGACCAAGGGTACTCAAGCGCAGCCAAAAGCGTGACATCCCAGCGATCACTCACAAGACTCAATCAACGATATGACCGGAAAGCTGAAACTGTAGACTTACCCCTCAACGTTCGGAATACACCGCATGCCCAGGATGTTAACACTGGTGCTGCTCCGACGTCAGAACGGACTGGTCGTGACTCGGCATGGCAGGCGAGAAAGGCAAGGCTGAAACGTCTAAGAATGCTCAGGGCAGAAGAAGCAAATGATAATGATTCTACTGACGAGGTTATACGTGCCAATGCAGGCATTGTAGTATGTTCCTCAGATGAAGGATCAATTTGATAGGTCAAGTAGAAATTATCTATGTAACTTATACTATACTTTTACAATTATTATGTAAGGTTAACACCAGTTAAGATTGTGGTGTAAGAATAATCACTTCACCTCCTTCAACAGTAACAGCAACATGATTTGAATGCACTGCCATACTTCCGACATCACCAGAACCATCGGGCAACTTTCCACGGCTGAAGACACTACGTAGTCTTGAACTTGCATCACTCGTGTCTTCATGTTCTTGAAACATCGAAATGGCATGACTATTTTCACCGCCACTGAGAATGAAAGACTCTGAACCTTCATTAAAGAAGGTCGGACGATGTATTCTCTTCAACTTTCTTCCACTCATTGGCACATGGCCGTGAAATGAAACGACTGGCTCTCTAGTATTTCGCAAGTCCCAAAGCTTTATCATATCATCCAAGCCAGCAGTTAAAAATATTGAATCAGAGGAAGGTTTCCAAACTGCCGAGTGAGGTCTTGTGTGAGAATCTTCAAGGCACGCAACAGTATCAGAACCACTTAGTCTCATGTCATGTATTCCCACAAGGCCATCATCTGACGCAGAAGCAATCAGTGGATTGACAGTTGAAGAAGAAAAGGATACAGATGCGACCTTACTCGTATGAAATTGTGACCTCCAAAATGCTCCATCATTATCTTCCAGTCGACCTAACTTTGACACTGCAATACTCTTGTCTTTGGACCCAGTCACTATCAAACAGTCTCTCTCTTGAGCCTTGACATCCATGGAAAAGATACCACTCGAATGAAGTAATTTATTCGTTTGATGTACTAGCCTTGGAGCACCCGTTGTAAGTGATGTGGTCGAAAGATCCCAATGGCAAATGGTCCCATCATTTCCTGCAGTAAGCAATCGACTTGGAACATGAAAATTAGATGACTCATTATGAGGAGGTAAGAACCTCGCATCTGCAATCCAACGACCTTGATGGCCCTTCCATGATATAACAGGTTCCACGTATGAGATTTGATCTTCTTGCGTGGTCCTACTTGAATTGTTACAGTCCCAAACGGCAATGAGGCCAGATTTACCGGCTCCTACTAGCCATGCCGATGAAGAGCTGATTGATTCTTGTACATTGTAAAATTGTAAGCTGTATATTGCATTGAGACCGGCGGGCGGAACAAGACGTTTGCCAGACGGAACCAAAGTCTTGATTTTGTCATTGCAACCTACTGGTTCGTTTGATTCAATAGTTCGTGATGTACCTCCGTCATTCATTTGGTAATCAAATAAGGGAGACACCTTGAATTGTTCCTCCACCTGTACCTCTTCAATATCATTAACCTGAGTCTTGGAGGAAGCACCTTTCTTATTCATCTCTTGAACACTTTTATCAGTATAATTCATCTTGATACCGCTCAATCGACTTGATCGTCTGGTTGGCTCTATTGCAACACTTCTATTTGTCACCGTTGCTGCCTTGGTGGTTCTCCTGCGCTGCTTCTTTCCATTACTAGCACTAGCACCGTTCTTCGTGTCAGACGTTCCAACCAAGAGTCCCAACGCCTTTAAACGAGCATTATTCCGAGCAATATTCCGCTCCCGTAAGAGTTCATATTCGGATTTTTGGTGTGGTATGTTGCCTGGGTTGGAAGTGTCTGAATTCAACGTAGGTGTAGTGTGATCTTCTTCATCGTCATCATCACTGCTGCTACTATCACTATCTTCACTCTCTTTGGATTCTGTAGTATCTGTGTCATTGTTATGCTCTTCATGTTCTGTTTTGAATGCTGCCTTTTCTAGTGTTGCTGCTGTTTCTGTTCCCTTGCCCTGGTTTACATTTACATCCTTGTCATTGGATTTTTCTATCACCTCACATTTGGCTAAATCGAGAGTATTTTGCAACTTCTTTGAACCAACTAACTGCACCTTCTCCTCTTGAATAGTGCAAGCCTGTTGATTGGTATTGGATTCATTGTCATTCAGCCTATGCTTCTTTTTGGGCTTACCAAAAAAAGATAGCAATGATTTCTGCTTCATGGTTTGTATTTACGTGCTTGGTTTTCACGTAAAGATTTTAAGGTACCACTCTCTCGCAGAAAGAGCAATAGGTTGCTATTGTTTGGAGCGAACTACTTGATACGGGTGGTAGGCGTCAATTCGGCTTCATTCAAAGTCTATTTCCAACTATAGACCCGGCGTTGACATAACAACATGGTTGATTTGAAAAATGAGGTACACCATCGACGGATTATCTACTGATTCCTACGTTAACGTACATCTCAAGCGTCGTGAGACCTCTTTTCAAAAATCACTTCACACAACGCCAGGCTTCCGCTGTAGTAGACGCCGTTAAAAAATAGCAACAATGGACACCAAGAGTGACGCCCTACGAGCTGCCCGTGCCGCAGCAGCTCGCCGTTCCCGCGCTGCATCCACCAATGCTTCGTCTGCTACCGCAGTCAACAACAGATCTTCTGCCCTTCGTAGCTCTACATTCACTGCTGGTGCAATTAATAGTCGACCATCCTCTGCCGGAGCTGCACCGTCCTCAACTGATCCACCGCAGCAACAATCGTCATTTTGGTCAGGCTTGAAATCATCAGATAATAGTCAACAAGGAGGAATGAGGTCCTCCACTATTAGCACCACACATTCAGCAACCAAAGATATTGAGAGATTACAAAAATTACAACAAAACATGCAGCATTTGTCACCTATTCGTTCGGTCCAATCAACCCAACAGCAACAACAACAGCAAGTCAATACCAGTAATAATAATCGAATGACAACTTCATCGGCTTCATTGGTGGCCTCGTCTTCTTCTTCAGATCGATATACAAATAATTCAAGTGCTATTCATGCTGCAAGAGAATATACCTATTTGACCAAGAAGTCTTCTGAGGGAAGTAATGGCAGCAATACTGCACACACTAGTCATAGTAGTAGTCGCTTCACAACAACAATGTCAAGTAGTCGAGAGTTGGGAAGAGTATCTGATGGAGTAGTTGATTCTACGACAAAACGTGGTTCCTCCGCCGGCTCTGCAAAATATGAGACTCATACTAGCACAATTCCATCATCATCAACTCTGTATTCATCACGTCCAAGTAGTAGTGGAAGTGGTAGCAACAGCATTGACATCAACAATGCCACAACACCTGCAAAAAACTACAACTTTTCCTCCTCTTCATCGTCTCGTGTCACTTACTCTACACCCATTATGTCAACATCCCTTGGCAAATTTGATACCAACAATGACAACTATTATCCACAACAAATCAACGGTAAAAACGACAATGAAGTACAAAAGACGCCAATGACTACAACATCAAATAATGAGGATCTCAACCCCAAAACACCATTAACTATGATGAGAAGTGTTATGAATTCGATTAGTCGGGATAGGACTGAGATTGAGGGGGCTCGAAGGCCTTTGTATACGGAGAGAAATAATGGTGGTGGTGCTGGTGGTGCTGGGAAGTATGAGAATGGCGTTGGTGGCGAAGTGGTGGGGCAGCGTGAGAATGGTGAAAGCAGTGTTGGTAATGTGGGTACAACTGCTGCTGAAGGTGTTCCAAAGAGTGATACTACAGCTGCTGACATGATTTATGCGACTACAACATCATCCAACCAAAATCATGATACTGCCCTAGATGAAACATTTATCAACGAAGACGAAACACAACAGCAACAAAACCTCTACCATGAACGTGACTTTGGTTCAGCTACACTACCCTACGGGAGTCAGGTAATTCTCAAATTTCGTAATCCGACCATGTCGGCATCTGTGTCCATTCAACCCCAATCTTGTGGTGCGGATGGACTTGCGGCGAGTCCGTTGACTAGTCGTGTGTGTTTTGTCGCACAGGAGAGTGGTGGCGGTGATAGAGAGCAGGGTGATGGTGGAGGTGCGAAGTATGGTGATAATGTGTTTGTCGTATTGAAGGGTAGTGGGGGGGATAGTTTGACTGCTGCTGCTGCTGCTGCTACTCGACAAGAAGAGGATAATGACAGCACTGATAACAAGGAAGAAGAGGAAGAAGATCAATTGGCAGATGTTCTTTGTTATGGTGACACGGTCACATTACGCTCTGATGTCATGAGACGCGTGTTGGGTGTACAAAAAGAAAAGATACAAACCAAAAATGTCAATAACGGTGGTGGTGGTGGTGGTGGTGGTGGCGGCGAAGAAGAAAAGACAACATCGTACAGGCTGGATGTGGGCTGCTTCCGACGTCAAGGGAGATATCCTCAAGCAGATCAATGGACAATTTTAAGAAGTGGGGCAACTGCTCCTATTGTTCAATTGGGCCAGACAATTATTCCATCGTCAAGTCCAATTGGTGAAAAACGAATCCCAGTGTATTCAGGAGATCCGATCGTGCTTCGAAATGATTGGAGTGGCGGGATACTTTCGGTGGGGGGAGAGTTTGAACCAGAGGGTGTAGAAGACGTAACTGAGAGTACTGTTGCTGGGTGGTCCTTGGGTATAATTACCTCCTCATATCAAATGAATGATGGAACGGCAAGCACTGAAGATGACAAATCGCTAATTGAATTTTTGCAGGAGCATAATAAATGCAAGCCGAGGAGAACGGAAACATTCCAACTTGTTGCTGCGAATACGCCCCATTCGCCAGATTGGGTGTATTCGACTGCTGAGGGTATTGATAGGGTGTTTTTCAGCGGATCGTACCTGTCGGATCAAGGTCGGCACACGTTACCTTTGGAGATGGAGCAGGACCTCTTTCCAGAATCTCGCCCTCCCTCGCAACAAGGCGGCATTACGCATCAACAACTTTTAGAACTACCGGTTGATATGCAAGAACAAGTTTTGTTGGACGAACTCGTCGGTGCCATGATGGGACTTGAAGGCCAATTTCTCAGATTTCACTCCATGGAAATTGGCGAGACCGAGGAGGGCGAAGAGTATGTGGAACCAGCGGGTTTTGGGTTTGCCTCCCTTTCCTACATTGGCGGCAATCTAGATTCGAGTCTTCAAAATATTCTGACGCGAATGTTACCACTCTGCTCCAACTACGTTCATGTCAATCAATACGTTTCCTCGTGCCTCGGCATGTATGAATGCGGAATAGTTACTCGAACACTTTGCGAAGCAATCAACAAGCTGCTACAGGAATATCTCGCATTTGTTGCAAACCTCAATTATTTGCTGCGAGAAGAAACAGGTACGGATGAAGGGAAAAGTATCTCCATGAGTATGGTGTACGTGAACTCACAGCCATCAATTCGTACAATGGCAGTTCTGTATCAAGTAGTCTCAACTGCTCGTGGTAAAAAAGGGGGAGAGCTACTGAATGCGTTGAAGAATTTGATGTCTCTACACTATGTAGGCGATGCAAAGGGTAGTGAAGTTATGTCGTTCCTACTAATGGAATGTGCTGCTCCTTATGCTCGAATGATGCAATCTTGGTTGCAGAGAGGTAAAATTCATGATCCATATAGTGAGTTCATGATCGAGGTTACCGACAAGCGTTTTCGTGAGAGTCAAGTCACGTTTCAACAACGCATGGAGTGGACTGACTGGTGCAGGGTTCAAGAGGAGCACGTGTTAGACAGTCTTTATGACGCGAATGATGAAATGTCTTCGACTAGGAATTCCATGTTCGGTGACGAATCAAGAGCAACATCAAATATGAGTGCCCGCGATAAAGCATACACTACTGGAAAGTACCGACGGGCAATTCACTTCTGTAACGAAGGGCCTATTGCATCGCATAACCAGCAAACAAAGACAGAGCAGACGAAGGAAGAAGAAGTGAATACTTTGTTGAATCCTTTGCAACTCTCGAGATGCATAGATCACTCGTATCATGACGCTTCTGATACACTGCTACATTTGCTGATGGGAAAGTACGATATATTATCTTCCTTGCGGTTCATGAAGAAATATTTTCTTCTTGATCAAGGCGATTTCTTCGTCAATTTTCTTGATGGCGTCGAGACAGAGCTTCACAAAGAGCTCCCCAACGTATTGCAGGGGCGCGTACAGAACTGGCTGTCTACAACAATGGCAAGGTCATTGGAATCAAGTCCACAATCATCGCATTCTTCGCAGTTTGCCTCGTCGTTGCGCTGCTGCTTCTTAGATAGAAATGTGCGAGATACCCTTCATGACATGGGTAAAGGAAGGAAGAGCAGCCGTTCCAAGAAAAGTAGCCGTGCAAAAGTGCTGGCAGGTTTCGAAGCCATCGCATTTGAATTCAAAAATGTCCCTTTCCCTGCATCGCTCGTCCTATCTCCCGTCCAACTTCGATCCTATCAACTATTGTTTCGACAAATCTTCTTTGCAAAGTATGTTGAGCGTCAACTCGTCAATATGTGGTCAGATCATCAGCTCTTGAAGCAAATGACCTCTTTGAGAGCTGCATGCAGTCCAACATTCAGTCTTCGCCGACGTATGCTACACTTCATACAAAACTTTGTTTATTACATGAAGTTTGAAGTAATTGAACCTCACTGGAGAGAATTAGAAAACAAGCTAAATGCCTCCAAGGATTATTGCTTGAACAGATCAAAGCATGGCAACTCGACGGAGGCAAACTTCCCTCGCACTGTGGATGATCTGCTAAACGAGCACAATCAATTCCTCACTCGCCTTTTCACACAATGTCTCCTGTCCAACTACGATCTCATAGAAAGGGCCTCAAAAATCATGACTACGTGTTTACTCTTTTGCACTCAAATCAAATTCTTCATGGAGTCAACCAAAGTTCACGAGACATTGGAGACCACACGTATCGAGCGGTCAATGATGAGATTCGGAAAGAAGAAGAAAAATACCGATCAAGAGGCCGAATTCCGTGTCAAGCGGGAAGAAAATATTCAGCGATGTTCTGATAGGATCCTGCAAGAGTACCGTACCGAGAATTATCAGCACATGATCAAAAAGTTTGATCAGGTCTTCACCTCTCATTTGGCAGAATTCATGAAGAATCTGAATAGTGATTATGGGCAACGTTCCAATTCTCATTTGACGAATTTATTTATGCAGCTCGACTACAATGGATTTGTCTCTTCCTCTCTCCACTAGTGATTCAGATGCCATTGTACTGTATTCAAACTTGAATTCATTTAATATATAACCTATTGTAACTAATTATTCCTACCTAATATGAAACGCAAAGTAAATTCTACAACTAATAGCAGTGAACCGTTCCGATGTCATCATTGCTCACATGCTTTCGTAGATAGTATATCTCAGCAGTGATGTCTGTTAAAGCCGATAATAACCACAAACAGCACGAAAAAACATCCATCTGAATCACCCATAGCCCTTGCTGCCCTGCAATACCAACATATGAGCCGATACAGTCCAACGCAGCTCCGATTAAGAAGCATACATCTCCAATTCTAAAGCATGCAACTCCCTCGTAGTCGTGTTTTCTGAGCAGCAAGTTAATAGCCTCAATTAGGAACATATGTACACTGACGAAGTCCCAAATGGTCGTTGCTTGGTATGTCTTGCTGAGGGCAGATATCATCCCAGCAACTCCCGCTAGAACAAGGACCATATTGAGACAATCAAAGTATCTTAATAAATCAAACAACCCAACAAACACAAAGAGCAATGCACCCAAGATATATAGCATTTCATACTTCAAATTGTATGCCTCCCATTTGTCAAGTATATAATCAACTCCATTTTCAGATGTCCAATTCGTCCAGACCTCATCTGTATCTTCATTTACTACATCTTCCGGAATACCAAGGCGCTTTGTATATAAATACCAATTCAATGCCACCAGCGCTAATGTGAGGTAAAAGATCGACGCCAAAATGAAACAGATATGCGAGAGAAACGCAATGTAGATTGATCCTTTAATTCTGTCGTACAAACTGTACCATGAAGGAAGATACGGCCGCTTACGCTCTGCATAATTGTCATCAATCTCGGTTGACAGTGGCACGCTATCCATGGCTAGTGGCATACAAGATTCAGGTGCCCCGTCCTCATGCTTTTCTGCTTCATCTTCTTTTACCTGGCGTAGGCCGGCCTCTTCGGATATCATCTGAAATGGTCAACTGATTTGGATTTGGAATCTCGGTGGTGCCTCGAGGATAAGTAGTATCTAGTGTGCTCGAGAGACTATTTGTAGATAGATGCAATTAGTTATTATTCCCTTGACGCAATTCCCAGTTAGAGGCAGGCTACCACGCCCTGCGCTTCTGCTACTCTATAGGAGTATCTATGTACGCTGTGCTCGATGCCTGCTGCTTGCTGCTAAGCGGTTATTTGATGCTCATCATGGTCATTGCATTGGTCATGGTCAGAGGGTCAGAAGGGCTATTTACGTGGGAATACGTAGGAATTGGTAACTTTTAAATGAACCAACGCCCTGAACCGGGGTCCGGGGTGGCGTCGATAGACTCGTCGAGAGGAGACGCTCGTACTTACTTATGTAGGACGTCGTAGGACGCAACTACTTACTCCATCTTTCGTAATGCCAGCGGTTTTGCTGCAACAATGCCATCAATAAGGTCTTCATCGTTTCATATGATGATACTATTGATAGCATCGTCCTATTATCTGAGATTTCCAGCTGCCTTCACAACTCGAAAAGTCTTCAATGGCCCGAGAAATACACCTGTCTTCCAGCGACGAAGGATTATGTCGGCATCAGCGGAGTCTAATAATGTAGAGATCGAGATAGAAAAGAAATTCTCTGTGAACGATCAAACCTCAGCAATATTGAAATCATATGGATTTGATGTTGTGGCTCAAAGGGAGTTTGTGGATTGGTATTTTGACTTGCCAGCACCTCAATGGAAATTTTGCTTGGACGATTGTTGGTTTCGATACAGGGAACTAAAAGTAAAAGTTTTGAACAATTGGGGATGGCGAGGTGCTTGGCAAGTAAAGCGTGGTAGGAAAGGCACACAAGACACGGATGGGATTACAACTTATGAGGTATGAGATTGATTTTGCTGTAAATACTTCTTGTAGCTTGCTGTTTACTGTTCGTAAATGTTAGCAGCTGCACCACTCATGCACTTTGTAATTCAACAAAACAGGAACTTCAAGGAAAGGCTGCAAAGGAACTTATCTTGGACTTGCTGTCAGAAGTCACTGTAAACGAGTCCATTGAAGACAACTGCACGTCCAATTCACAATATAGTACACATGATATTCCTCATCTAGAGGGAGGAGAGCAACTCGTTCCTTTTGCAAGGATAGAAACATTTCGGACTTGTTGGGAGGCAACTACATCTGCAAACGAGTTCTCTGGCTTAAAGGTAGACATAGATAAAGCTGATTCTGGATACATGGTGGGTGAGGTTGAAGCATTATGCGATGGAGTATCTAGCCAAGAAGATGTTGAGAATCAAAAGGAGAAGATAAGAAAGTTTGTTAATTTGATAACGCGAGAGAGCCGCGTTGGTGCCGAAACACCCAGTGGAAAGCTCGAATTCGTCTTGATGAAGGATAACCCTGAGCTTTATATGAAGTGCATAAAAGCGGGTGTTATTAATGAACCGAATTAGAGTGTGTTTTTCTGTCCGACCAAAGTATGTTAATGCAGACGATGTATTATCTTCTTCTATCATCGTGCCTGCGTCGATCATCTGGATTACCATCTCTTCCCATAGGGGGTCGCCAATTAGGTCCATCCCCTGGGTGTCCGTCTCTAGGTCTCCAGTCCTGAGAGCTAGGTCCAAATCTCCCATCACGCGATTCATCGCGTTGATCTCTATTTCTTTGACCTGCTCGATCTCTATCTGCCACCACAGGATTTCCATACTGGTCGTACTGCCTTCCTGGTGGCGGTGTAAACCTGTCCCGATCACCACCTCTGCCATCGCTTCTTCTTTCATCTCTCTCCGATCGTTCTTTCGTACGATCATCAATGCGAGAAGAGTCACGACGACTCGAATCCTTGTCATGCCGGCTCCGTTTCTGGCGCTTTCTGCCGCCATCTCGGTCTGAATCTTTTGAGCGCTTCCGCTCTCTTCGACTTTGGTCATCTCCGCCTCTTTCAGACTTCTTATCATTTTCTTGCCGATGGCGCCTGTCATCATCGTCGCGGTGGCTGCGTCTGTGTTCTTTCTTTTTATCCTTGTCCCTGCTTGAATCTCTGCCTCTTTCTCTCGACCTCTTTCTTTCACTCCTATTCGAGCTTCGACTCCTCCTGCGTTCACTGTCTCTTTCATCCTTGTTACCCTTAGGACGGTCTGGATCTCTATTGTCGTCTCTGGCTGACCTGGACTCATTGCTCTCCTTCTGTTTTCTGCCTTTGTCCAGAGAATCCCTCGACCTGTCTTTGCTCCTTTCTTTTCGACGATCATTATCGTCATCATGTTGCCTTCTTGATCTAAATTCTTCATCCTGGCTAGACTGATGTTGATCATGATGGTTCCTGTTGGGAGGTCCTCGCCCACGATCATCGTAAAAACTATCATCAGGAGGACCACGACCGCGGTCAAAGTTACTATCTGGGGGGCCACGTCTTGGATGATCATTCGGAGGGCCACCACCGTTTCTTCCAACATTCATCGGGTCATAGTAATCTCCACCATTGGGTCTTCGTGGTGCATATTGATCATTTGAAGGGCCGTAATGATCATGTCGAAACTGCTGGTCTGGAGGGGGTGGACCACGTTGATCACGGAGATGAGATGGTGCAGGACCCCAGTTATTTCCCATGCGATCAGGCATTCTTCTGCCATCTCCACCTCCCATGTTCATGTTCCATGGGCCACCTTGGTCCATTCTATCATTGCTCATGGGGTGCCCTCTGCCCATATCACGAGGTCCGCCCCGTCCTATGTCAAACGGATGCGGCATATCTCTAGGGCCTCTTCCCATGTCACGAGGATGGGGCATGTCGCGTGGGCCTGGACCTCTTCCCATGTCACCAAGCGGACCCCTTCCCATATCACGAGGAGGATGAGGCATGTCGCGCGGGCCTGGTGGTCCTCTCCCGATATCACCAGGATGAGGCATATCTCGTGGACCTCTTCCCATCATGTCACCACGTGGAGGAGGCATATCTCGAGGCGGACCAGATCCTCTCATGTCACCACGAGGAGGAGGCATATCCCTGTTTAAATCACGGGAATGAGGCACGTCACGATTACAATCTCGGGGGTGATTGCTCCCATTGGGTGGGGGATGATTCATCAAAGGATGCATGTTTCTGGGTGGATGTCGACTTGGTGGCGGGAAGTCATCTCGATTAGGAAGCTGATCTCGCTCCGGGGGCGGTTGTTTATCGCTTTTACCTTTTTGATCTTTTTCTCTCTTTGATTTTTCTACCTCAAGCTGCTGTTGTTGTTGTTGTTGTTTCTCCTTCTTTTCCTCCTTCTTGTCCGCACTTGCCCCCTTTTGCAAATGCTCTCTATACGCGACATCAAATGCCTCCTTCTGTTTTTCGACAGTCAATCCTTGCCTCTTGGCCTCGTCTTCGGCCATTTTTGCCACTGCCTTGGCTTCCCTGCGGCGTTTCTTCGTCTTGAATTCATGATAGCCTGATCCATCTCCACCCAAGTCGATCTTACCCAATTCTTTCGGGTCATCGGGGGCAATTGGACTAGCTTGAAAGTAGCGATGGTTCAATGCTCGACTTGCTGTGAATCTCTTCTTAGGATCCAATTCTAATAACTTTTCTAGCAGACCAAGTGCCGCAGCGGGCTTGATCTTCTCACCATACTTATCCCTTAGACGGGGCTTCCGCTGCTTATCGATAGAAAACTCACCGGTCCGTATCAACTTTAACTCTCGGAAGCCTTCCCATGATCTCTCAGTGGGTGTACCAATAAGATCAAATATTAATTTCAATTGATCCATCTCAGCCTTGCCCGTAAAGATGGGCCTGCCCAAAATAATCTCGGCAAAGATACATCCTGCCGACCATATGTCCACTGCACATCCGTATCGAGTTTCTCCCAGCAACAGTTCTGGGGGGCGGTACCACAGTGTGATGACTTTATTTGTAAACTCCCCCTCGCCAGCACTGTATCCCTCTCCTTCGAAGAGTCGTCCCATGAAGGAGCTTTCCAAGCATCTTGCTAATCCAAAGTCTGCCAGCTTTAACTCGAAGTTGTCTGTAATCAAAATGTTGCTCGTCTGTAGTATATATATGCAACCAGTATACATGTTAGTAAGAATCTTGTTATAATGATGATAATAGTTGAATAATATTCTCTTAACATATATAACAAACAACCTACCTTGAGATCCCTATGCACAAAATTCCTCTCATGCATAAACTCCAAAACCTGCAGCAACTGCCTCGCAATACTCTTCACCTGCACCTCACTAAACTTAAACGCCATATCCAACAAACCTGTCAAATCGTGACTAATATATTCTAATGATAAGAATAGATTTCCCTTGTAGGATTCACGTAATTTGTCAAGGTCCGACATAGGATCTTTTTTCTTTTTTGCAGGTTTAGTATTGGTTATAGCAGATGAAGTAGTATTATCATTCTTGTTTGTGTTACTATCCTCAGAGTTTAATACTGGAGTAGAATTATTACTTTTATCGTTCTTGGAGGAAGAGGTGGCCTTGGACTCCTTGGCCTTTTTCCGTTTTTCATCCTCACGTTCATCCTCCCAATCTAATTCCTCTACCCCCTTGGAACTTACCACCTCAAACATCTTGACCAAATTTTTATGTTGAAGCTGTTTCAATATTTTGATTTCGCGAAGGACCGTGGGGGGGATCCCCCAGTAGCCTGGATGATGGAGTCGTATTTTTTTCAGGGCGACAATTTCCCCACCGGCGGGGTGGGCGAGGGTCCGGTCGAGACATTGGGCGCGGTAGACTTGTCCGTAGGTCCCCTCGCCGATTTGCTCTAGGCGGCAGTAGTGGGCGATTGTTCGGGTGGAGAGGGACCAGCGGTGGATGGAATTTTGACGGAGTGTGGAGGCGACGATTTCGGGATCACGATGTTGCTGTTGTTGATGTGAGGCAGCAGCGCTGCCGTCAACGCCGCCGCTCTGTTCGTGAAGAGGAAGGCTGTTGAGGCTATCGATGCAGCACGGATATTCGCTTGCCGGTAGTGGTGCCTCCTCTTGATCCATGTTGCTGTAGGTATTATTTTTCCGTGGCTCAAAGGAGCTTACTTATCTATTAGCGAGCGGTGGGCGGATCCGTCCCACGGCCATGGTGTTTGGATTTGAATGAATCTTCAGTTATTTTTTAAAAAATTGAGTGGAGGAAAATACGGTCGGAGGTGTAAATAAACGGGGATTTGAGGGGGAAGCCCGTCAAAAGTCTCTCCTCTCCTCTCATCTCTCGCTTCCTCTCAACTCGGCGACTACTCGGCGATCACATCTATCTTCATTCTTCAGCACTTCTGCTTCTGTTTTGTATCTCCTGCATATCTGCATTCTAGAGGAGCAATGCGATTGTGAAAGCCTCTAACAACAACTGGAAGCAATGTACACATGATTTTGACAATGAACCAGTCATCATCAGCGCCGCCTTGTTTCTGTGGAGGACTATCATCACTCTCCACTCTGATAGCCATCTGCACCTCGTGCTGGTACATTTCTTCAAACTTCAACGCAATTGCATCGCAAGTCCTATTTTCGAAGTTCAATTCAAATGAACAGGATGTTAAAATCGTATTACTAGCCCAGCTTTTGACTACATTACAGCTTGTGCTTGGCACCGTTTTCAGCATCGCATTTTTCTCCAGCCGACGACTCCTGTATGGCAAAACTCAAGGCGGCAATGGGACGCAGTTGTTTTACAAAAAAGTACGCGTTTATGACGTATTCATTGGCATATTACACTACATTGGATCTATGTGTACAAATATGGGGTTTGCATATGGATCGGCGTCTTTGGTCCAATGTGTGAAGCTTCTGGAACCAATTGAAACACTCATTTTGATGGTCTTGGCAATTCTTTTGCGAGACAAATTATTGTCAAAAAGTTGGAATACAACCAAGCTTGAGATTCAACAAATTGTTTCTGTAAGGAAGGTCTCATCGACGTTTGTTATTATCGGGGGGACTACGTTACTTCTGACACAAAAATCAATGGAGCCCAATCCGAAATCGATTATTTTTGCTTTGGTGTCAGGGTTTTGTATGGCGTCAAGGAATGTGCTCAAAAAGACAACATCACCAACCAATTCAAACAGTAATGGTGAACAGAATAAAGCGTCACGTAATAATGCATTTGCAGCAGGGGTACAGAGCTTCACTTTCATCACCACAATGGCTGCAATACCTGCATTGGCTGTTACGCTGATTTGCTATGTCCACAACTTTTCTGTTCTAAACTCGCTCGTGTCATATCTCTTTAAATCAGACAATGGTGCTTCAGAGTATTTGGGACGTGCCGTGGTATTTCACTGCCTTTACAATGTCTTTTCGATAACGGTGCTCAGCCTAACGTCTGCTACAACTCACTCACTGATGAATGTCGGAAAGAGGATCGTAAACGTATTAGCAGCAGCAGCCTATTTTGGCGTGAGCCTTTCGGTATCTGGAAAGGCTGGAATATCGTTAGCAGCAGTAGGGGCATTCATTTACAATGACAACACTACAGAGGTGATAAAGAGTAGTTCTTTGGGAAAGTATTTAGCTAGAAACAGATGTGAAAAAACATTTAAAACCAAGCAATCAGACGTGATGCCTGGTGGTAGCGAAGTAAGCGAAGAGATTCCTTTGATGGACTCAGAGAAAGGAGGCGACATGAGGATAAGGACCGTATAACATTTTAAGTGTGGTTATTTTATGTTGACTGCAATTAGTTCTGAGACTGAAGGAGAATCAATCCCGCGCAAGCAACTTCTAAGTTACTCGCAAAGACACAGAAATGAAAGGGCCGCCAGCACCACATCTGACGTCCAACCGTATGCAACGCCTGAAATATAGCAATTCAAAGCTTCTATTGACCCATTACACTCGGCTATGAGTGTGGGGGAGGAGATAAGCAAAGTTTACCCATATCTGCTGAGCCACCTACATAACGGACCTGATGAGGCCCCATTTGGGAGGGCCGCCAGCACCGCAACTAACGTCCACATTTCATCTTCTTCGTTTCCATCGCCAGAAGCTGTTAGTGGCCCTTTATTCTCGGGTACTTTAGCAACAAACTATTGCCACTGTTCAATCATTGTTTGCTTGTACGTAGCGAATGCTTCGAAAAAGCTAGAGCAGTATGGTACAATCCACCGGAGTGACCAAGAGGAAGAAGTCCACTTTTGAGCCCACGGCCCACGCCACCCGCAATTAGCAACTTAGTATCTTATTGCTCATGCAACGATGACGATGGCAAATTCCTCTACTATAGAGTAGATGATAATATGTTCATGTCAACACAACTTCTATTACATAATTCATGCTGCGGTGAATTATAGGAGCAATTCTTCTTGAATCAGAATTTTAGGTGCAGTCCAATAACAGTAGACATCACGGAAACAGCAAAACAACGCGTCTGCTCAACAACTAATCAACCAATTTTCCAACATCGAACATGCCGAAGGCGGTCCCAAAGGAGGTTCAAAAAGAGCCAAAGGCGGTCCCTAAGTCCTCCCCGGCTAAAGCCGCGTTTGCTGCTGTCCAACAAAATGCGAGCAAAATAACAAAAACCACCCGGAAGACATCCCCGAAAACTGCATCTGATACAGACAACAAGAGCAGCCGAAAGAAGAAGAAATGTATCATTAATGAATGCACCAATATGTCTATTAGAGAAGGAGTTTGCTGGAGGCATGGCGCAAAAGAGCTTATTTTGGGAAAGCAATCAAACAGTGGAGCACAAAAAAAGGGTAAGGGACAGCAAGCAAACATTGGAACACATCAAGGGGGGGATACCAAAACTACCAACACAATTCTAATTCCAGCATCACAAGCAAACGAAATACTTGGTATTTTTGTGGAATTTAATGCTCAAGAGTACAAGGGCGCCCTCGTCACTGGAATCAACATGGCCGTATGCCGTTTCAGTGATCAAATTGGGGTTGGAGATCGAATCGTCTCAAACAATGGTATGTTGGTAAAATCTATACAAGATTTGAAACCAATTACTGGAGTTGGCCCACGTCGCTTTGAAGTGGTTAAAGCAGCTTCACCAGCGGCCAATGCATTATCACAATTACCTGTGCTTACATCATTGATGAAAGATCAAGTAATTAATCAGGTGGCAACATTCATGGAACAGCGAAATATTTCAATTTCCAGTTGGAGTTTGGACCAGGCACAGTTCTTTACTACGGCTACACGAGACTTTCCTTTTTTGACGAGCGTTGCTTGGGAAGTAGAATGTAAGAAGGTAAGAGATAACAACATCCATGCTGCTGCGCAAAATTCACTGATGAACCAGCAAGCAGCTGCGCCGGCGCAAAATAACCCATCGCTGGAGGAAGGATTTGAACAATGGGTGAAACTTCACTCCGAAAAAACGAAACCATCATACGACTTCTCTAAAGGTGGGAAGGAACGACGAGAGCAGTACAAAAAGGCACGCAAGGAACAACGTGATGCTGATAATGCAGCTGAGACATTAAAGGCAATCGCCAATGGTGAAGATCCCTCGCCACCGAAACCGAAACGGAAGAAGGTGGCGGTTGTGGTTGACAATCCATATGAAAGGAAATTTATACGTACCACTGCCAAGGGACGTAGGAGTTCTGTATCACGACGAGCTGTGACAGAAGGAGTAGGAGCAGTTGAAGAAGGGGGTGCATCGGCAAAAGACAATGGTGAGCTTGCTGATAACGGTGAAGACAACAATACTTCAACTCCTGCTAGTGACAGTACAACCAAACGGGCAGTTGAAGAAGAAGACCCCAAAGAAGCTGGAGACGACACGTCTATGACAGAATCACCCAAAAAGTATCAGATTAGGAGTGATGACGAGGACGACAATGATGAAGAAGACGATGAGGATGATGGTGCCGGTGATGATAGCTCAGATGAATGGAAGCCATCTTCCACATCTTCCACAAAGAAGTATCACAAAATCACATTTGAAGAACGTTTGAAGTTGTGTCACGCATTCAAAGTTGAGCATGGTCATCTGAATATATTGGCAGCAAAAAATGATTATGGACTAGCATCGTGGGCAAAAATTATCAGGAGGAATTACCGTGTATTTTTAAGCGGAGGTGCGGGTGTTCAACCTGCAAGGCTTCGTACTTACGGTCATGAGCTGGAAATATTGGAAGAGATGGGTTTTGATTTTGGCAGTCCCGACAACGATGAAGGAGAAGAAAGCAACGACAACGAAGCTGCCGAGGGATCGTCATCGACCAATCTGAACAACAAAAGGACGAAGATGATATGGGAGTATAGGATTGAGCAGTGTCGTCAATTCAAAGCTGCTAACAATGGGCAAATGAACATACCCGATCACGACAAGGTACTTGGAATGTTTGCATCTCGTATGAGATCACTTTACAAAGATCGTCTTAATGGGACGAGAGATCTATCAGATATTGAGAAGGAAAAGGTTTGCATTCTAGAAGGGCTGGGCTTCTGCTTTGATGGCAATTTTGATGCCAATTTGGACAAATTCAGGGAGTACAAACAACGCACTGGTAAATCCAAAGTACCGAGTATTTTCAAACCCGGTGAAGGGATAGACAAGGAATTGGTTGGCTGGGCACGGACAGTAAGGTACGACAATAATCGTATGAACCGTGGAGAGAAGTCTCAGTACCTAACATCTGATAGGCTTCGTAAACTTGTTAGAGTGGGTTTTGATTTTGGAGAGCCACCAAAGAAAGAAGCTCCGTGGGAGGAAATGTTCGAGAGCCTTTGTATTTATCGAAGTGAGCATGGAAAAGACCCTCCCACCTCACACGAAAAACTTGGTTACTGGGTAACCAAGCAGCGAGCTGCTTACTTGAGAAAGACAGAAGGCCACACAAAGCATAATATGTCAGACGAGCGCGAAGAGAAGTTACGAAGTATTGGATTTGTCTTCCGAGCAGGACGCAGACCTACGGAAGCGGATAAAGACAGATTGCGTGCTGGGAAACAGAAGTCGTTTGATGATAAATTGGCAGAATTCATTGCATGGAAAGAGACACATGGCCACCCCTATGTACCAAGAGATGGAGGAGAAGATCATCACCTGGGTAAATGGGTTGTAAGGATGAGGCAGGCCTACAAGAATTACACTGGCATCACGGAAAAGAAACAATATGGAACATTGACTGCCGAACAAGCCCTAAAGCTTACTCAAGCTGGCTTCGCATTTGACGCCAGTCACAGATGGACAAAGTCTACCGTAAAAAAGGCTGGTAATGATCAAGAGTCGGAAGAGCAAAATGAACCACCGGAATGGCATAACTACGAACATCATGCGGATCCGTTTGTGTAACGTATACTGGGTTAGGGGGCATCTGGGGGGGCTTCTCTGGGGCTTCCCCAAGATCAGGGACGAAATATTTTCGTTGACAGTCGTTGATGTTCATTTTTCATCCATGTCGAATGTCGATGCGATAAATACATAGCGATGATCGGAGCATTCATACATAGTTTCATTGACATCTACCATAACACTAAACCATGGCCGACGAAATCAACCTAACCCTATTTCACCCCCCATCCTCCAAAACGGATGCCATATCGCTGTCACCGTCTACATCTCTCTCCGATTTATCGAGCTTTGCATCTGCCATTCTCGGCATTGATGAGAGTGTTGTCATTTCCAAAGACTCGTTTGCGTCACTGCCGTTTTTGTTCTCTCCGTTGAATGCAGCTACGGATGGGTCAAAGTCATTGGGGCAATGTGGGATTGCAAATGGTGATTTGTTGTCTGTTATGACGAAGGTGAGGCAATACGCTTGTTGGTTGCTTTGCATAGTCATTGTTGGTTCTCTCGATATTTTTGTTACTTGTTTTTAGCGTGCGCTATCTAATTGAAATGCCACTTGATAATGAATACAGAGTGAGTTTGATCAACTTCATAATAGTGCAGCAACGAATAGAGGTAGTCCAGTAAGACAGCGACAGCGCACTCAACCGCCACCTGCCTCCACCACTGGTGGGGGTGGTTTGGACTTTTCGGCACTACTTGGCGCAGCGGCTGCACAGCCACCGCCTCCAGTTTCAAACAACAACAACAATAATGGCACTACAAATGGATTAACATTCAACATACAAGGCCTTCTAGCAGCATCCAATGCCAGCAACAATAACTCTGCCAACTCATCTCAAAGAGCACCACCAGTCCAATGGGACGGAATGCACCTAGACGACGCCATTTCGCGAAATCCCGACCCTCACAACCTGATGACTGTGCTTGCCAATACATCTCGTCATCCAAATCTTCTCAAAGAACTCAATTATCACAATCCAGCAATGTACAAAAAACTCATGAGCGCGAACAATGACATTTCCAAAATGGCCACCATATGGAGAGAAACTATGTTGAAATCAACCACGGCACGATTTTTACAACAGCATTCGCAACAATCGAAGGAAATGGAAATGAGACAACGACTACAACGTGATCCAATGGATGCCGAGGCGAATAAGTACTTTGGGGACAAGATACGAGAGGAGAATGTGCAACGACAGTATGAACAAATGATGGAAGATTATCCTGAGAGTATGGGGCGTGTGCTTATGTTGTATATCAATTGTTTGGTAAATGAGAAACCGTTGCAGGTGTTTGTTGACTCTGGAGCGCAGAGTACAATCATGTCTAGTGAGTGTGCGGATAGGTTGGGATTGCTGCATTTGGTGGATAAGCGTTTTGAGGGAGTGGCTGTGGGAGTTGGGACTGGGAAGATATTGGGTAAGATCCATATTGTGGAGTTGACAATTGGTGGGTATGCCTTTCCGTGCTCAATTACTGTGATGGATAGTGAGTCTGGACTTGGGGATAAGAATATGGATTGTTTGTTTGGTCTTGATATGCTCAAGAGGCATCGGTGTAGTATTGATTTGGCAAAGAATGCCTTGGTATTCCCTTTAGGATTGACAGGAGAGAGTATGGAAGCTCCATTTTTGCACGAAAAGGATTTACCCACCAGTAAGGGTGGTACTATGGGTTTTGATGCAGCAAGGGAAAATGCCGAGCTTGAAGCTCGTTGGGAAAAGATGGACACGGAGGAGGAGGGTGCAGAAAAACAAGAGCAAGTGAAGGATGGCGACAGTAGTGGAAAGGAAGAGGGTAAAACTAACTAATTCATCAACCAAGATAAATAATCTTAAATCAAAGGACCTCTTAGCAAATCACTGCGTCTTCACCTTTCTCGTAAAAACGAGAAGATACCATAATATAGGAGCAACCAGTGGAAATGGGGAGCAAAAGGCAAAAATTTCCCTTCTCTCATCCTCCATAATATAATCATCATTGGTATTCAGGCGTGGCACATTCTCGTTACCATTTTGTTGTGGGCTGGCATTTCTGAAACGTGCACTGGGAATGCAATCAGAGCAACTGTAACATTAACAGACATCATTACTTTTTAAAGGCATGGTATCGATATCTATTTTACAAGCATTCCTGAGGCCGAGGACTGGTTGAGGCATAAAATAGCTTGCAGAACATTGCTTTCTGTGACTATGGTTAATAATGATATTAAGTTACACACAATCTACTTGCAGTATAAAGATGGGATAAATATTAGACGAATAGTTAATTGCTACAAACTTCACTTCTGTTACATGGCATGGTCCCGGGCTGTAAGCTGGCCGGCGTACTATGGTGAATATTAGATCATAGCCCACTTCATACTCACTGTCCCGGGTAAATTGCCTGGTTGAGCTTCTCAGAGATAAGCATTAGAGACTTAGACGTGAAATCAAATGCTGTATCGATGGCATCATCACCTTCTTTGTCGTCCCAAACAGAACTCTCGTCATCACTCTGGCGTTGGTCGTCGTCGCCATATTGGCTTTGCTCATCATCATCACTTTGACTTTGCTCGTCGTCCCAAATAGAACTGCCGTCATCACCACTTTGGTCGTCGTCACCATAAAGAAAACTGTTGTACTTTGCTGTTAGAGCGTCAATACTCTCCTTTGTTTCCGCAGCTTCGACTTCAGCTTTGTTAAGCTCCTTTTTTAGCTTAACAAGCTTTTTCTCCTTCCTGTCAAGTTTCGTCATGAGCTTGGATAGGTTGTCAGTACTTCCTTTCACCTCCATGGTAAAGCTGGTTGGCTGCTTTGTAATCTGTTTTGTGATTGTCTCGACCTCCCGCTTCTTTTCACATGCATTGGTCTCCTTCGTTGGTTCGGTGAAGGTGGCACAACTTCCTTTCGTCTTCATTGTTTGGCTGGATGGATGATTCTTCACGCCATTGCCAATTTCCGCTGTGTGACTTTCTTTCATCCCCGTGTTAGAGCTGGTTGGCTGCTCTGCTTTCGTCTCCTTCTCCTGCGTCGTTTCAAATGTACCAGCCTCATTCATTGGTTTAACCAAGGGAGCAGAAGAACTATTTCGTTTCATCGAGAGTGCTAACTTGGTGGGCCCGGGAATGACAGACTGCATAGGCTGCTCTTCATTCATCCCCTTCTCCTGCGTTTCGCTTGGACTGATCTTCTTCTTTGCAAAAGAACGACTTCGTTTCACGGTGGTGGTGTTGTTGGTAGGGACCTTTGCAATTGGCTGCTCTACATGCGCCTCCTCCTTCGGCGTCTCGCTTGGACTGATCTTCTTCTTTGCAAAAGAACGACTTCGTTTCACGTTGACTTTACCGATGACCTTGGCAATGCCAACACGCTGCTTCAATCTCTTCTTCTCTTCATCTGCCTTTTTCTCTTCTTCTAGTCTTTTCTTCTTCACCTCATCCTCATCTGCCACAATAACGGCATGCATATCACTAGCGACTTCCTGAAAAGCACCTGCAATTGCGGCCCAAGCATCTGCCATAGCGTTGGTGCGTTTTTCAGGTTCAGCTACAGCTGCAGCTACAGTGGGTGCAGCTGCACGCCGACTAAGGAACTTCAATGTCATTTTGCGCAGTAAAGAAGGTATTGAGATTCTTGTTTCGCCAGCTCTAAGGTAACTGTTGAAGGCAGTTGTTTCTAATGGAAAGTGAGGTATGTGAGCGACAGTGTGAACAGACAGGTTCGGGTAGTCGATTACACGTTTGCAGCGCAAATTTATATATATAATTGAATTCCTACGTATGTAGTGATGAACATTTTTCCTTGACTTGATTGTGAACGTGCAAGATGGAAACCTTTGCCTGAAGGAAAATTTTGATTTTGAGAAAGTAAGTACTTCTCAGCATTGTCGACATTTCACATAACTCTCCTTATGTGTGAAATCTTGTAGATTATACTCACCGCCACCGTTATTTGAAATCACAAGCACATTTTTGTTAGTGTTAGTCCTTTTTTTACTCAATATATGCAACTACCTCTCCTTCCAATGTTGTTCAAATCAAAGCCTCAGAGGCTTCGTTCTGCCAAAGAAGATTGCTCGACCGACACAAATGCAAGCACTGGGACTGGAGAACCTTACGTGATTGAGAAATTTCTCAATGCGTCAAGCGCAGTTACAACTTTTTTCTTGGAAGCCACAGATGATGATGGTTCCAGCGTATCTTACTCGACCAGCAGTTACATTTCAGAAGCAAATTCTGACGACCCCACTAATGGCATAAACAGATTTCTCGATGATATCTTCACAAAAGCCGACAATGATGCTTCCAGTGGAGTTTCCTTGACCAACTGTGGCCCTTCACAACCTTACGCGGAGAAAAAAATCTCAACAATTTGTTGACCACACTCAAATCAAAACTCCCGAGACGTCGTGCAGTCAAAGAAAAATGTTCGACAGAGCAACGCACTGATAACCTGCCTATCATCCTCAACGATGCATCGATCGCAGTTTCAAGTGCTTTTCGAGAAGCTGTGAGTAAGGCTGGCAATATGCATGCCATTATTGTGGCAGATAAAAAAAGAGAAGAAGAAGAGAAGAAGAGGACTATCTCTCCCGAAGTCATGAGTACCAACGTGAAACGAAATAGTTCTTATGCTACCTTCGCCAAACCAATGAAAGAGGCCAGCGCATGTGAAAAGAGGGAGAACAAGACGAATGTAAGGCAGCCAAACGGCTCAAACACAGAGGTGAAAGGAAGTCCTGCTACCCTATCCAAGCTCATGACAAAACTTGAAAAGAAAAAAAAGCAGATTGCAAAACTCGAACAACAGCTTCGCAAGGTCAAAGAAGAAGAGGCTGAAGGGAAGAAAAGTGTTGAGGCTCTAGCAACAAAGTTCGTGACAGAGATAGAAACTGGGAAGACTATTAGGGCTCTAGCAGCAAAAGGAAGCCCTACTACCCTATCCAAGCATATGACGCAACTTGACAAGAAAGAAAAGCAGGCTGCAAAGCTCAAGCATCAGCTTAGCAAGGCGAAAGAAGAAGAGGTGGAAACGAAGAAGAGTGTTAGGGCCCTAGCAACAAAGTTCGTGTGAACGACCAAATCGTTGACGACGCCCTAACAACTTGATGGTGACGACAACACACTGGCGACGACGCCAAAATTGTTTTCTGCGGATGCCATCGATCTAGCTGTAGTCAAATGTTGACTCTAGAGTATAGGCTGTCACTACTTAGAGGAATGTATAAGAATACATGACTAAAGTAAGGTTCATTAGCCTTACTAATCATCAAAGTGTGTGTGACGAGGATAAATGTTAATTAATCTATGATTAACTTCGAGAAAGAGCATCTTTCACGAATACCTACATGTTAACTGCTACTAATTCGCTTCCAACGATCATTTAGACTACAAACAAAAAAGATTTCGCCCCGAGCAACAAGCTGGTGGCTTAGACAATAAAGTCGACAGACGCCCACATCTAGAACTCATCTTCATAATCACTGGCGTCTAGAGGTGTCATCGTGATAAGTAGAGGTGTTATCGAGCGCTAAAGCTTTGTCGTCGCCATCTACTTCTTCGTTATTCAACAAGCCATCGACTTTATCACTTCGGTCTTTGTCTTTATAAAGTACATTGCCGAACGCTACTATAGCCTTAATACTCTTTCTAGTGTCCGCCACCTCTTCTTCGGTCTCGCTGATCTGTTGTTTGATCCTTGCAATCTGCATTTCCTTCTTGTCGAGTTTTGTAATGAGCTTGACTAAGGTGGCAGGACTTCCTTCAACCTCCTTGATAGGGCTGGTTCTGGTTGGCTGCTTTACATTCGTCTCGTCATCCCGCGTTTCACATGCGCTGGTTGTGCTGGTCTCTTTCATTGGTTTGACTGAGGCAACAGAAGAACGATTACGTTTTACTTTGATTGGATCATCTTCATCTGCCACAATGATGGCATGCATATCATCAGCAATACACACGGCTTCTCGGAAAGCACCCGAAATTGCGGTCGAAGCTCTGTTGATGAAATTCTCCATAGTGTCAGGTTTTTAGCTTTGTGTCGGTTCGCTCTGATGTCGGTGTAGACTTGCTGAAGTAGCAGTGGTAATTGAGGACAATGTTCCGGTAGGTGTGAAGAATGAAGATGGCTGCACATAAGTATGTTCGTAGGAGGTACCACCAAGATCGAAGACTTTCCTCTAAAAAATTGCTCACACAGAGGAATTAATTTGTACTGAATTCCTACGTAATTTAGATGTTGGCATCCCCCTTCTATCTCAATTTTTGCGACGAAATTTTGTGATCTAAAAATTCTATCAAGCAGTAGATACTTAGTACATCAAGGAGTAAAACTTTGCGTCGGGATCTCATCCGAACTGAATGTATGGAGGCTTGAACGAAGAAGACGAAACAGTCTGCGATAATACTGGGAGAGTTCTTTCATTCTTTCACATTTTGGGGTACTTTTTTAGTACCGTCCTCCTCCAACCTCCACCATCCCTAACCAAGCATAACGCATAGTAGTTCTTCCGATATATGAGTGGTGTGTATACAGCCATACCACTTACTCAGTCCTCTGACGATTAGTCCTCTGGCAAAATCTCACTACTTTCCAATGAATGCAACGAACGTGAAATCAAACCAATCAATCCAGAGAGGACAGTCGCCCAAAAAAGATAGCTCGACTTTCATGGGTCTTCCCAAAGCCGGATTCCAGGATGACGTTGATGCCAGCAGTTACTTGAAGACAAGTACCGGAGAATCTAATGTCTTTGAGAGCCTATTAACTGAAGTGACCGATGCTACACTTGAAGCATTTGNCAAGTACCGGAGAATCTAATGTCTTTGAGAGCCTATTAACTGAAGTGACCGATGCTACACTTGAAGCATTTGAGATGATATTCACAACCCCGAAAACAGATAACATTCAATCATCAGAAGTGTACCCTAACAACGATATCCACACCGGCAAGAATAATGGAACAGAAAATGACCCCGGCACTATTGTCAATGATAAAACCAAAGCTAACGCCCACTCCGACACTATTGTCAATGAAATGACCTTGAAATCAAAGATCCCACTTCTGAGACGGCGTTCTTTTCCTGCCAAAAAAGGTCCAGTCTGCAAGGACCATTCAGAGATATCATGCAGCACTGGAGACTCGAGTGCCAAAGCTGATGCCCGTGTTTTTACCGTCGACAACAAAACCAAAGCTAACGTCCATGCTCCGACCACCTTGAAGTCAAAGCTACCGCTCCTGAGAAAACGATCCGCCAAGGATGATGGTTCGAGACAGACCTGCTTTAAAGAACCCTTTAAAGAAGAAGAACCTCCTGAAGATGAAGATTTCAATATCTTTGATAAAATCTTTGATGCTTTCTTTCCAGACGATGATGCTTCCAGCTTTTTTTCGTTCATTCCTGATCCTGAAGATGACTTCGACTTCGAAGAGGACGAGTTCACCGGCACTAGAGACTTCGACCAGTTCACCGGCACTAGAGCTGGGAAAACACTAGATATGGAGAAGAAACGCCTCGGCAAGAGGCGTTTTGCCAAACTCAAAAAGCATCGAAAACGTCTTGCAGATGAGAACATTAGAAAGAAACTCGATAAGAAGGATGAACAGATTGAAATCCTCGGCCAACAGCTCAACAAGACCAAAGAAGAATTGGTGGAAACTATGGAGAGTGTTAAAACTCTATCAGCAAAGTTCAGCGTTGTGGATGATAGTGATGTCAACAAAAAAGAAAGAAATGATGACGAAGACAAAGATTTAGCGCTCTGGTACACCTCTACAGAGCTCTTAGCTTTAAATCAGGCTGTCAACTCCGCGATAACAATAGCACGATCCCAAGACGCTGCGAGTATAACCTCTGAGCCTGTTTCTTGTTCATCTTATGAGATATAGGTATAGGAATATGTAATTATAAGTAAAATAGTGAGCTTATGATTTGTTTTGGTGTAAGACAAATATTCTTTCACCAGATTGAGGTTGAGGCCAACAGATCATAGCTTTTAGTGTAAAGTGTTAGTGTTATTTTCGCTTTCGCAAGCGCCCCTGCGTAGAGGTATTGACGTTGCAATTTATACTATTGTCTAAACTCTACCAAATCCACAATAGAAATTTCTCTGGGATATTCGGGTCAATTGAGAAATTCTTACTAATTCCTCCGTAGGGGAAAAATCCAATGTTTCTCCCAATTTTTAGATGCCTTATCGAACCCAACAATGAACGGAGATAAGAGATTAGATCGATCGACATTCGTGAAAATTTCTTCATCACTCTTTGGATCTTCAGCAAAAGCATAACGCAAGTCTACACCGAAACCGAACCGACCCCGACACACGGCACCAGAGCTAAAACACTCACACTATGGATACTTTATTCCGCAATGTTTCGAACGCAGTTTCGGGTGCTTTTCAAGAAGCCGCGAGTATGGCTGACGATATGCATGCCATTATTGTGGCAGATGAAGATGCGGTGAAAAAGAAACTACAAGAGGAAGAGGAAAAGAAGGCTGCCGTTTACATGCCCAAGTTCATCAGCTTCAGAAAAATCTCTGTAACACGAAGTGCAAAGAAGGAGATCAGTCCTTGCGATTCGCTGGAGGAGGAAGAGACGTATGCAGCGCAGCCAACCACCTCTAACACGGAGGTGAAACAAAGTCCTCCAATCCTCTCTAAGCGCGGAAGAAATTTTGGCTGGAAGATTCCTACCACCTCTGCCAAACCCATGAAGGAAACAAGCGCTTGTGAAAGAAAGAAAAAGACGAACGCAGGGCAGCCGAACGGCTCAAACACGGAGATTGAAGGCAGTCCTGTCGCCCTAGCCAAGCTTATGACGAAAGTTGAGAAGCAGGCAAAGCACATTGCAAAGCTCGAACAACAACTCAGCAAGACCAAAGAAGAAGAGTTTGAAACTAGGAAGGCTATTGGTGCTGTAGCTGCAAAGTTTGGTGATGTATTTGATGAGTCTGTCGCAAGTGATAATAATAGCGATCAAATCCCCGACGATCAAACTGGGTCGTGTTCGTCTTTTGATAATAGCCTATCCGATGATGAAATGTCTGAATGTGAAGACGACGAAACAGATGATGATGAGGATGTCATCACTTTAGCTCTTGATGGCACCTCTAGGCAGCTCGATAGCACCTCTAGGCAGCAGTCGTTAGAGCGTAAAATATGTTCTGCGTATCTGAGGACTTTAGAGAGAGGACAGAAGTGAAGAAGACTAAAGGAGGAGAGTCCGAGCACAACTCTAAGTAGATATAAGTAATCTGGAATAAAAGTTGTGAATAGAAGAAAGTAAACAGACAATTGAAATTAGATCAATACAATCTTGATATCAAGACAGTCAATAGCAGTGATCTGCTTATTTTGAGCCCTCTAACAGCTGGTTGGCACCTCTAAATAGCTTGATCAGCTTGATAGCACATCTAGATACTTAGATCTCGGAGCCTTTCAATCAGGCTCTTTTCATGGACCAGTGATTATGAAGACGGACTAGGATGTGGTGTCTAATGTAGTCAGCTCTCGAATGTTGAGGCAGCCAACCATCCGCGAAACACAAAGCCATTGCGTGTATGCGTCAAATACTAACTACTGTGTATTGTTGTAATCTCTAAGTAAGCTTAGTAATGATTTGAAATGTAGTGATTTCTCTGTCAAACATTGCATATGGAGCTACCTATAATGTGATAGAGAGAGGTTAGGGTTCACTATCTCGACTAACTATCAAGGGAAAGTAAGGAGGTCTATCAATAAAATAAACTGTGAGTGTGGTGCTAAGTAAGACTGTGTGACTATTCGCTTGCTAAGTATACTGAACTTGGCCAGTTTCCATCCAAAAGATACTGTCCGGCAAGTGGGTGTCCGGACTCTATCCCCACCCGTAGGCCGGCTTCCGGCTTGCCACCGCCACCATCCACCATCCAGCTTGCCACCCTGGCAGCACCCTGGCCTGGGCGCTGGCTGGATACATCATACTCCACGTCCTCACATCTAGCGTGGAATAATTAACAACTGAAGGTAGGCTGAAAGAAAGATGGTAAACACCATGCGCCGCCACTTGCTGACTATTCGCGTTCAATATTGTGGTGGATGAGGTAAGAAGATCATGTTGCTTCTTTTTTTAATGCTGGTTGTGTTTCGTATTACTTATTGATGATGTATTATTCCATCGCCTCGTACCGATCTCTCTCGAACATTACCTACTTCATTGAAGGGTATCGACCTTACTATGTTGCGCTACGCAACTATTTAAAGCAAGAATTTGGCGACATAATTGCTATACAGGAGCAGATGGATAGGGGAATCACGGGCAATTTCGAAGTGGTTATTGTAAATACGAACACTCTGATTCATTCAAAACGGCAGGGAAAGGCTGAATCAGCTCGATCGAAGCAACTCATCGTGGACCAAATAAAGGAAGCATTAGAGTCCTTATAATGAGTGCAAGTAATCCACGTCTGGAAAAATCCAACAGTAAGATGTGCAACAACAATAAAGTGCTGATAGCAGAAGATGGAATGACGGAATGATTGGTAATATTACAAAGAGTGTCTACTCGTCTCTTAATTACTTTCAATCCTGATATCATCGACAATTAAAAGTAACTTGAAGCACCTCATAATGCTGGAATGCACTAATAAGCGCTGTGAAGATGACCGCAGAGTGAAAATAATGGTTTGATTGCATAACCAGTAGCAAAAGGCTCGCAGCGTGGGAGAGGCACCATGTGATTTCTCTATAACTTTTATTCTATTTTAACTTCTGTTTACTTCGTCCTTCTTTTGTTGGCCTTGTTATTCTTGTTCGCTGTTCTTGCGTCTTCCGCGGCTAATAGTTGGTTTGCGATGGCGTCAGCGGCACTGGACTTCGCGTTGTCTTTATCCTTCTGCTGCTGCAATCTGCCATGTTGGACAGCAAGAGTCATGAAGTGGTTCATATATTTGGCACTCTCTTTTGTTCTATCATGCCCTTCCCCATAGTGAGCTGAATAAAGGTTAAAAGTGTTCTTTTCGCAATCAAAAGCTTCCTTAAACCTCTCGAGGCGAGCTAATGCCAAAGCGTAATGTCTTCCAATAATTCCATCAATGACACGATCTTGGTTCCTTTTCTTGGATGCCACTTCGTAAAAGCGCAGTGCATCCTCATGTCCTCCAGCTTCGACATACTGCCTGCCAACGCTAAAGTAAAGTGCAGCAAGAGAATAGTTCGGCCCAGCCATGGCTTCTCCCAAAAACATCACAGCTCGATAGTGTTTCATTCCCTCGACAATCTTCCCTTGAGAGAAATAAATGTCAGCCATGGCAACATGAGCATTGTATGCCTCTGAGCTGTCAAATCCATTAAGAGCGACTGACACTGTGAGGCACTTTTCCGCAGCCACCAACGCAAGATCTAGATCATTGCTGTTTGCGTACGCCGTCGCGGTCAGTTTGAAACATTTCTGTATTTGCGGATGAAAAGTGGTTTCAACTACTCGCTGACAGAGTGCCGCAGTCTCGTTCAAATATTCCAATGCAATGGAAAGTTCTACACCCTGACTCAACCGAGTATGAGCAGCGTCATAAATCATTTTCACGTCGTTAAGAAGGATATGGAGAGATACACTTCCTAAACCTCCATTGAACGAGCAAGGCACGAAGGATTCTCCGGCAACGGATGCACCATGCTTCACAAGGGGGAGAATGTCAACAATATCAGTTGGAGCGATAGGGTAAGATGCTGTGAGAGGCCCACTTCCACCAATCAAACACTTTCCACCTAGATCATAACGTTTTCCAACAAGACGGATACCAGATCTCTGACAAATTCTTCTAAGCAATGGTAGATATAAAGCACGTGCCCTGGATTCGTTTGATTTGGCGTTGCCATAAAACGACAACGTGTATCTAAAACGACGGCCAACCTCGCGTTCGATATCAGACCAGATTTCTAAACGTCCCCTTTCGTCAGCAGGATCAGCAACACCGTCAAACGACATTACGAGTGCATTCGTGTCATCATCGCTTAGTGTGCCTTGTGAATGATGCAATTTGCCCATCCGCAGCTCAGTTTCAGATGCACTCTCCTCATCAGTTGAAACGACTGCACTAAGGAATGATGCGACAAGTTTGGCCGACGGAACTCCTTCCTCTATCATGTACGAGTTCAGGACATGCTTAGCAGCACGTGCAACCATTTCGCATTCGAGGAGCTCAAGCCAGCACAATGGCATACGTTGCCGAGGCAGCTTCGCAGCTCCTTTCTCATCTGCAACATCTTTCGTCTCTTCCTCCGCAGCCAACTCAGCAAGACGACCCAGATATCTACAATTGACACCATTCTGATGAATAAAATCCGTTAGGGACCCTCCCTCAACGGGGATCGTTAAGCCATGCTCTTCACCAATCCTAATTGCAGTTGTGAGCTTAGGCAATACAATTTCCCATAGATAACGAGCTATGCTGCGCACTTCTTCTTCGTCTTTCTTCAATTGCTCGTGTGCATCTTTACTCAAATCTTGAATCGGCCTCATATCAGGAAGAAACACGTTGACATTGTACTTGAGTGTTTTCATGAACTCTTTTTCTGCCTTCTCGATCTTATCCGCCAGTCTCTTTGCCTTTGATTCCGATTCATCATTGGTGGAGGGCTCGTCATTTGTCGCTGCGCTCTCGCCCTTTAGGAGATCTTCGTCTTCCTTAATAATTTTGGACCGGTGTTCTCCAACTTTCATCTCGGCGTAGTTGGCAACAAGCTCCGGCCGAAGCACAGATGTAACCCAATCATCATCATCTAAACTAGAAGGTATAGTTTTGTGCTTCTTACCGCCAGCTTCCAGCAATCCGGTTCCACCACTTTCTTTGCCGATCCAATTCGCATCGCGGGGCGTCAATCTAGTGCAATCTAAGAGATACTTGCGCTTATCGCTTCCAAGAATCGCTTTCATCTCAATTGGTCCGCAGATTTCAACAGTCTTCTTCCCAGCTTCTTCTGTCTGGTCATCTTTCTTTTCCTCTTGAATTTGATAAACTTGTGAGTTCTTCAGAGCTTCCATTCTTTCGTCTGTCAAAGGAGTCGTTGGCACAGAGCGAGTTGCCACCATGCAAATTTCGCCAAACAATTCTTCTGCTAACTCATGTATCTCATCGTCTCGCTTCAGAGGATTTCGCGCATCAATTGTTCCATATGCAAGAGTGTGTGACTTCTCCCCGTGCAAAATACCTGGGATGACACTCTGACACACAAATCTCACTCCCATGTACTCCACTAACACCATTCCCAACGTGTGTAGTCCAGGCATATCAAGTCGGTGCAACAAATTGATGTTGGTTGCATCGCGAGAGGCAGATTTTCTTGCAGCATTGTCACCCTTGTAAGTTTTGAATGTGTCCATGCCGATATCAATTGCTCTCGAGAAGAAGATATTATTGTGCAAGTAAACGTGGGATCGGGACGGCTCATGCGTATTCATGGGAGTAATGAAACCATCAAAGATTGCTTTCACACCGAGGAGAGCTGCATCACCGAACTCACTCATGATCTTATGGATAAATTTGGCTCTTTCCAGTCGTTCCTGAAGTGTGTCAGTAGGCATTTCTCTTGCTGCCTGGATCTCTTCGTTCCAGTCCCTCATTCCACCCAACTTCATCTCAACTCCAAAGGTAGACATCAAATCTTCCTCAGTGCGATTTGCATTTGATCCGTGCATCTTGTCATGTTCCCACGTGCCTTCATTGGTAGAGGGCAAAGGAACCAACCATGATGGAGTCTGCACAACAGAATCAATGCGAGGTGAGAATGTAGACGGCGCTGGTGTCATGGGCCCTCCAATCGCAGTTCCACTGTTATTATTCGGGAATAGAGATACAGCCGATCTCAACAAGGATGTTATTGAATCTTCAGCCATGGATGTTTCGCGAATCAAGTCTGCCCTGTTCTTTGAAGCTGTTAGTGCAATGAGCCACGCCTCGCGAAGAGGTTTGGAGCGTTGCAACAGACAGTCTAACAATGTCTGTGAGTAGCATGCTTCTTTCGCGGGAGCAGGATTGAATGATGAAGAGGTACTGCGGTTGACGTAGAATCCTCGTGGAAAAGCTGTGATGTGTACAGTAGATCCACCAGGAAGAGTGCATTCAATGTAGGCGAGGTCTCCAAGAGTGCGACGATTTGCAGGTGGAGGATGATATCCACTATGACGGACTGTGCATTGGATGCATGTGGCTTCATTCAGTTCATAAAGTGAACGCTCCGCTTCAACAAAGGAAGGATTACCCTTCATGACACCAGCACCGGAAGCACCATTCGACACGGCTGCGCCTCCGTCGCTCTTGTTCTTGTTACCCTTAGACTTCTTCTTGTTGGCCTTGGACTTTTTGTTCTCCTTGCCATTGTTGTTGTTGTCCATCCAAGAATCATCGGTGGATTTTGATCCAGCACCATTCTTTCGTCCGACGTTGTTCCCCTTTCCACCTATCACCGATTGTTCGTCGCCGCACGCGAGGTAGAAGAATGTAGACAGATCACCACTTTTGATTTGCTCACCGAATGAAAGGTCGTAGTCAGATGGATAGTTGGGCAACTCGATTTGTTTTGCTTTCTCTTTTGACTCCTCTCCGTTCATTCCCTTTTCCTTTGGTAATTGGATCGATCAGCGTCGTCACGTTAGTACAATGAAGCTATGTATAGCTACATATATGTAACAAAGTTGTTGGAATAAAACTCACCTTATCATCACCACCATTATCACCTTCATCCTTCTTGGCAATCTGATCCTTCTTCTCTTCTTTCACGTCCTCCTCACCCTTCAACGTGACCAAATGAGGTGCATTCCCCTCAAACAACTGTCGAACACGTACCATATGATCACGAATCGATGCTACATCATATCGTTCCAACACGACACGGATTGCAAAGTTGGACGCATCAATGATAATCTTGTTATCAACCGGATCTCCTACCTTCCCTTTCTTTTCCAATACGTCCAACAAGATGGATAGATCACCATAGTCATCTAGTTCCAACTCTTTCTCTTCACCGTTGGCATCCCCAACTGCAGCTACTGCTTCTTGTCCAATAACAACTTCAGGTGCACGTCCCAACTTTAAACTCTGGACCAATTTATCAGTTGCCAATTCTGCACCATCCAATGTATATGTTGACACTACATTGTCAGCCTCCCACTCTTTATGCTCACCATGTTGACTAGTACTACTGCTGCTACCACCACCACCATTTGAGTTCTTTTTAGTAGTAGAAGCACCGTTATTATTCTTATTCTTGCTGTTTTTCTTGTTTGTACCTCCCCCAACAGTAGTAGTAGAAGAAGAAGATGTGGTAGTAGTAATCTCCTCGAGAACCAAACGATACTTGGTCAAATGAGCAAATCCAATAACTTCCGAGATGGCACTACGAAGAGATGCAACAGGTTCTTCTGGACGGAGTGGTGGAAGTGGCACTGCTAGTGTTGCTGCAACATTAGAAGACTCGTGTGGAGGAGAATGATGATCCTTGCTACTCTTTGTTTGACGAGGAGAGAGGATGGTAAGACCCTTGAGAAAGATTTCGGGTGGAATTTCTATGGCGGTGGTAGTAGCAGCCCCGTTGGCTGCTGATTGGTCGGTGTTATCAGTATCGTTGGGTTTTGATGGCTCTTGTTTCGTAGCATCTTGGCTGTTAGCCTCGACTACGACGAACTGCTCATCTGATGCTGCCTCCTGGTTTGTCATGATGGCAATATCAGCGATGCAGACGACGAGGGATGTTTCTATGGATACGATCTAATTCAGTAGGTGTACAAAACTTTCAATATATGATTGATGTGCACAAGTTAGATATAATATATGATGCGCTTTGTCGAGACCTGTCAGTGTCCATTTTCCGCTTGGCCACCTGTTCTTTTGGCTGCATCCGTGGTAGATCCGTGGTATCTTTGAGAACCGTCTCGATGCAGGAGTGGGCTTGATGCGTGATGGCCGTCCGTCTGCCTCGATGGATGGCTGGCAGATGGCTGGCTTTCCTTGTTCCTTGCTCGTTGCTCTTGCATGCTCTCTTTGCTCTTTGTCGTTTGCACTCAAGTGCTTCATCAACACCAACAGCATTATCATTCACAGAAAACAAACGATTTGCCAGAACATTCAATTGCATCATGCTTGGAGGAAGGGTTGCAATCATCACAAAAGCATCGTCCGCAAGGATGAAGAATGCCTCTACACTATCAAGATTACGGTCAGCAGCAACAAGTAGCGAAAGGATGCATCAATTCAGTACACTGCAAGCCATCCCGCAGCACTTGAATCTTTACCAACAGCCACACTTTGCTACCGTGTTGCCGTCATGTCGAGATGAAGATGCTGATAACAACAACACAAATAGAAATAACAATATATTGCGTCACTCGTCCGCAAAGATAAACAACTACTGGAATAATGCTACAGCATCAATGCAGTATAATAGCAATAACTTGACCATCCTCCGTCAATATCACACAACACTCCCAGAACAACGAGGTGTCGCAGTAGTATTATCACTCGGTGCCATAGCTGCTACTGCCAAGGCTGGTCAGTATGCTGTACAGGGATATAATGAATGGAAGGTGGCTGCCGAAGAAGAACGGAAGCAGCAAGAATTAGAGGAGAAGAATAACCCAAAGGTGGAGAAGGAAGAGGAGGCTATGCATACAGCGCAAGATGGCACAAACAAGGAAGAAAGCACTAATACTGATCAATCACAGTCCACTGCTGGTGGAAAGGCAAAGGAAGGCAAACGTGAAAACTTCTTTGCCAAATTCTTCAATCTCTCAGTCGGATCCAAATACTACGAAGGAGGCTTTGAAGAACAAATGACTCGTAAGGAGGCAGCCCTCATTTTAGGTGTGAGGGAATCGAGTACTGCCAAACGTATCAAGGAGGCGCATCGAAAGCTGTTAATATTGAATCATCCTGATACGGGGGGTAGTACGTACATGGCTGGGAAGATTAATGAGGCGAAGGAGCTTTTGTTGAAAGGAAAGAAGTAACTTTCTCAAAAATCCTTTGTTCGTAGCTAATCATCATAATATTATATTGAACTAATATAACAGAAATAAAAGTCAAGTGATATCAGTGATGATAATTGGTGTCCTACATTTGTCGCATTGAAATTAAACAGTACACTACATACGAGGAAAGAATCCTCAGCATAGTTCACATGTGTCATTTCCATTATTTTCAATGACAAAACAAATCATACCTTGGGTGTGCTAATAAATTTGTGAAATTATTGATCAAAAACCGGCAGATACGCCGTACACAGTAAATGACCAATAAGTTTGTATAGTCCAGTTGGATGCATCGGAATACTTAATAATCCTGGCTCTTGCTAGACATGGACTTGGATGCAGTCTTCTTGGGGAGAAGAACGGCATGGATGTTGGGCAACACACCTCCAGAGGCAATGGTGACACCTCCGAGCAATTTGTTCAACTCCTCATCGTTCTTCACTGCGAGGGTGATGTGACGGGGCACGATACGAGCCTTCTTGTTATCACGGGCGGCGTTTCCGGCAAGTTCAAGGATTTCAGCACAGAGGTACTCGAGGACGGCGGCAAGGTAGACGGGTGCCCCGGCTCCCATACGAGTTGCGTATTTGCCCTGACGGAGGTAACGGCCGATACGTCCGACGGGGAATTGTAATCCAGCCTTGGCTGATGAAGTGGTGGACTTCTTTTCGCCACGGCCTCCTTTTCCTTTTCCTGTGTATATGAATTGGCCATTTTGATTATTAATGATATGGTGCGTGAGAAGTCAATATAGAAAAATGATGATAACGACGGTTCATGACAACAGGGTACATTCAAATCATCATGGACGATGTTGATCTAGAAAAATGATACAGATGGCTCACGAGACCAGCAATTCGACCTGAACCAACCGTCATAAACTCAGCAAGAAATCGTAGGGGGGGCGTCCGCCGCAACAGTACATACCTGACATGGTTATTAATTGGTTTGATATTAGAGAGAACTAACGTAGTAGAGACGTAGAGTATGAACTAGTTCTTCGAGTTGATGATTTTATTGTACATATCTCTTTTCGGGGGGCCTACTCCCCTCTTTCCCTTGATTCATGCAGTGTAGAACTTTAGGGGAGCCCCCTATTTGACAGTGACAAAAGAAAACGGGCGCGTGTATTTTTCAGACAGATGTCTGATATAAAAAAAGAAATATGGTTAGAAGGAGAAATGGTAAAACGATAAGCGAGCTTGGAGTGTTTGAGGGATAACTTCTTCCGCCGTAAATTGAATTCCTACGTAGAAGAGCCACGTGGGTAGAGAAAGTCCAGACAGCACAGCCTCCTCGACAAGACAGCTTTGTTCTTTTTCCACACACAAAAACAAAAGCCTCCGCTGTCGCTTCCTTCAATTCCCGTGATGAACGTCAATGTCATTGAATAATCGGCCCTTGTGGCCCCAGGTCGGTGAAGCGAAGTTATAGATATACGTACACAGCCTCCGTTCTAAAACAATGGTAGACGTGGGCACGTACAGCAGCGTCAACTCCTACGAGGAGAAGGATGAAGATGACGATGTCGGTGAAACAGTAGTCGACGGTCTGCCCGACTACATGGACTATGTTCCACGTATTGATACAGATGAAAATTCCGAAACTGTCCCACGGAGCAACAGTACTCGACCTTCTCCACCGGCGGTAGAATTGTCGTCGTTGTTTCGACCAAGGGATGATGATGAGCCACATAGACCGACGTCATTATTTTCATTTGGAGATTCAGAGACAGATTCGCGTCCGGTGACGCCCACTAGAAGGAACAATTCGTATCAAAAGTTGAAAGATTATGATGGACCTACACCACGCATTAGTGGCAGCGGTGTCAGAGGCAGCGGCAGCGACAACAGTACCTCGCAGCCAACATCGCTATCAAGCATTATAGAGCGACAACAACGAAGGGGTAGTGGAGTATGGGGCATAATGAGACCAAAAAAGAAACCAGAACTCTTTCCCCCTGGTAGTGCCGTTGGAGAATTATCATCGCTAGGATCAATACGGGAAGAGGACAACTCGGACGATGAAGATGATGAGGACCCACTAATGGAAGTGATGGATTACCTAGAAGATGAAATCGATGAGTATACCTATGATGAATTGATCCCGCTTCAGATACGAATGGCATTAGAAGATCAGATTTTTGGTTGGGATCATTTCTTTTCAAGTATGTTGGGTCATGTTGTGTATACTGTGGGGAGTTACTTCGTGACGTTTTGGTTTATAACGTTTTTGTGCTTACATGAAGTGCCATGGGGTAGTGGAAAGGTAGATGAGGTGACTGATATAACAACAAAGTCCAATCCTTGGGGAATGCCACATGGATTATTCTCGTTCATTCGGACGGCAATTTCGCTGTTCTCGGCAATATCTACATTCCGTACTATTCGGAGAAGACGTCGCGTGTGGCTACGTCCGTCACGGGGAGATGAACGGAGGAAACATTCTTTGGAAGAGGCTGACCAGCGTGCTAGACGATTTGTTTTGGGATCCAAAATCTGGGGCAAGATGCGTCGTTCCTATGAAAAACGTCGTGATAAATACCTGGCACGAGGCGTGAGCAGAAAACTGTTAAAGGCACAAAAGATGTTCGAGCGGCGGCATAAAAATCGTGTCCAGCTAATACGTAGCACAAGTGGTTCTTCTTTGAGTTCTCTGGGGTCCACGACGAAACGTGCAGTTGCATCTGCTTTGACCCGGCAAGGACATGAAAGTTCTCACCATGAGCGTGTGAGGATGCTGGCATCAGTTGGGGGCGCTAGAAGTCGCATTAATTCGGATTATTCGACTGATAATGATGAAGGTAGTGTTGGAGGTTCGTCCACGGGTGAATTAAGTATAGCGCCCTATCACAACGCTATGCCCGGATATCTCGGGGATAGTCACACGCTGCCCAACTTTGCGATGGAGTCTGTTTCACATGATCAAATGCCATTTGCCAGTGGAGAAATCAAAAATGTTCCGTACGTGCACGGTGGCTTCTTTGGTGCAGCACCCTTCATGCTAACCAACCCTTTTTGGATTAAGATTCTGCGTATATTGATGCCAGATGTATATGTTGAAATTGCAAGACGTGCATCTTACGCTCCTGCTCCAAAGCTGATTCATTGGGCAGAAAATAATCCTGTTGTAGCTGCATACGGTACTGCACACGAGGTTGAGTTCAGTGGCAAGGTACCCACTCTTGAGTGGGACGTTTTCCTTGACCCATACCTCGTGAGGAGAGTAGAAATAGTCCTGAGTGAAAAAGATGCCTTCATCCAAAAGCAAAAAGATCTACGTAAACGGTCTCGCGAGGCTAAAGGGGAGAGTAGCGGCCGAGCGGAGGGGGAGACATCGCCACTGGGCTCCAAAGCGGAAGATGCAGCAGCTCTGGCATCAGCAGATGTACGACTAGTGCTTTCTTATTACGATAAAGAAATTCGACGAAGGACGGAAATCTTAGTTGATCGAATGCTAATTGCGCATGGTAATGTAGCCCAATTGGTCATGGAGCAAACTGGATATTTCAAGAAGTACAACTTTTCTCGTGTCAAACGTACCAGAAAGACTCTTGGAGGTGGTATATTTGCGAGACAATGGGTGGCAGTGTATGCAGAAGCAATGAGTATGGGCATGGAAGGTCTCTATAATGAAGGAGACGATGATGATATTAGTGATAGTGGAACAGACGAAGCAAGTATTGAAACAAGAGAAGACTTGGACTTTGGATGTGAGAATGATTTTGTTGACTCTAATGATGATGATGCGCGGAAGATTGAAATGACCAGAAGCCCAAAATCAAAGTCGGCGAGTTCTGGTGGTACCCCCTGTCGATCTGGCTCCCCTCCTGAGAAGATTGTCATGACGAGAAACTCAAGCATCAACGACGATGACATGTCAGCTGCAACTGACGATTCCTCTCCGCGTAATAGAACACAGAGTTCAAAAAAGCGGCATAAGAGGACAAGGTCGATTCGTAAACAGCTCAACCCTACATCGTTGCGAGCAGCATTTTGTCCTGAAATGTCAATAAAAGAGTCGATCTCCATGTTGAAGCCTATTTTGCAGTGTTCAGCTCCTTTGGGTATTCTCATGGACATGAAATCAAGGCACGTGTCAAAACGAGTGTGGGCACTTGTCATCGACTTTTTGCGTGATGCGGGTGCTCGAGTGGAGGGAGTAGCGTCGTTCATAGTTGACGAGATCCGTGACATATCTCAATACTGTAGAAGCCCGGTGAATGAAATTGTCTTTATCCACTCTGCAGGTGATTTGCAGCATGGCTGTCACACTGGCCAGATCAAAAGGCGTGATAGAGTATTCTTCAACGCTGGTTCTTTGCTTTGGGATTACCCAAATTTATATGCAATAGACTCCCTGAAAAGTATCTTGTGTCACCGACTTCATCCGTGCTTTGATGAGCACAACATCAAGGAGAGTTACCGCCTCAAGGCATATGCTAGGATAACCAGGCACTCTCCTCAGCAATCTGAATCCGAGGCCGAGACGTGTGATGAGAGTACAGTTGGTGACGGTGACTCTTTGGATACTGAACTTTTCACTAGACTGATAGTCTCAGACAAGAAGCGGAAGGCTTTAGCAGATCCAGGACAATTCAACTACGAGGACACCCCAGATGGTATCTGCAGCACTATTCAAGAATACAAGGAGCATTTTCAACTCTCAATTGGCCTTTATGTACAGGAATTTGCCGTTGACGAGGTTGCGATTAGTTTGATTGTAAAGTATGTTAATTCAAACCCTCACGTCTACGACTTGGGCTTGAGTTGGGGAGGCATCAATGGTCTGACAGTGAAGGGAATTCAACCAGGTAGATTCACTGCCACCGATGGGTTATGGAATCAACGATATGGTGGAATGCCGTGGATAAAGGACAGAAATCCATCCGATTTTGTCCCATCGCCAAGTCACCAAGTAGTAGGTGAAGAAAAGAAATGACCATATTCATGCAAATAAAATCTTTAGTATGGTAACCACTCGAGTTGATCTCTACTACCCACGCTCAATGCTGATTTTGTTGGGGTTGAAAAATAGGACCGCCAAATGCCCGAAGTAAACTAATGAATTTTGTGATGTAGAAGTTCATGCTAGAGTAACCGCTAGCTTCTATTTAGCTTCCTCAAAGCCCCGCCCCGTAACCAGGGATGCGCTCAATCTTGGCAAAGTCCCACTCCTTGTTACACAGGGGACACACACTCCTAGTTCGTAGCCATCTCTGAATACAATCCAAATGAAAGACGTGACCACAATTTCCAAATGCAATACTCAATCCGTTATCATTGGTGGGACTTGGATTTGCCTGATATTCAATTGAGGGTTCATTTAGGGAGTTACGACAGATGGCACATGTATCGGCGCAGATGTCCCAGCTCCACATGGCCTATTTGTAATAGTTTGTTGTTTGTGCATAAGCGGATAAAGTACAAAGGTGAGAAATAACAGGAAGATCGTGTCCATATTGAAATCTTGCCAATGTGAGGCACAACTGGATTTTTACGTCGGAAGGTTGTATCTGCTAACGAGCCGCAATGAAGTATCCGTTATCACGGCAGCCACCTCCCCCACAAGCAATCTCGTTTTGAAAAAGATAACGTCGTAACAAAATATAACCAATTGATAGATACTCACAACTGCATTCCACTTCTTGATCTCAAAACGGGGAGCCTTGCCTGCTGCGGCGGCTTTTTTCTTTGGTGCCTCTTCGGCTGCGGGTTGGGCGGCATCTGCCATTACGACGTCTTCCGATTTATTTTCACTGTCTGTCATTGTAGATGATTGTGGGGGACGGTTTTGCTATTGATCTTATTGGTATTGTGAATGATCTCCTCATAGATAGCAATGGACGGCATGGTAAGTGGGATTTCGATTTTCATTCTGCCTGTCTTTCTCTATCTATCAATGGCGACTTCTTATATTCGATGGGCTGTGGGCCAATCTGTACACTCAGTTCGGCGACGATTTCCTGTCTTTGTTTGCGGAATTACTTTCCTGCAACTTCTATCCTAAGCCTTACCCCATCTAATTCTCACCTAACGTGAAAGTTCTTACTCCCTATCTCTATTGTTGTATATATCGACTATTGAAAATATTATACCCTCCTGATGAATCTCAGTCTAGAGTGAATTCTTATGACCAGAGGATACGATACAGTTTTACCAGAAGGAATCTCTAATTCATCCAGATTCAACGCTAATTATATGACCAAAAGAAAGCTACTACTTACCGGGCTTGATCATCAGCTAGCTTGGTAGCAATAGCTTGCATCAAAAGCAAAAGAAAGATTCTACTCAAGCATCATCTATCAAGCATCTAATAAACCATCTTACCAATCCTCTTACCAAGCATCTTACCAATAATATTATAGAATGGCCGACGCAGCCGTATCTGCCACCGATTGGATGTGGGGGATAACATACTCCGTTCTCGCATCAATCATCGGTGGGGCGTCCAAACTCGCTATACGCAAGTCATGGATTATACATCATGCGAATGTTCATTCGGGGTGTTCCTCCGTAGTCCTTCCTGAAGCATTGGATGCTACAAATAGAGAGAGCAAGGAGTTGTCAACAATAGAGATAATGGAATCAGCATTTAGTACAGAACAAAATGGCTCTCCACAGCTATGCTCGATATCAAAAGCCAGGGCTGTCTCGTGGTTCCTCTACTTCTTTGGGATGATTGGAATGTCGTTTCTGAACCCGCTGTGTTGTGTGCTAGCGATGCAATACGCGAACCCATCCATATTGGCACCATTTTCAGGGCTTACCCTAGTCTGGGTCATTTTGTTTTCAGGAGTAGTGATCGGGGAACATCCGCAACTAAGTCAAAAGGTGGCGTGTTCCTTGATTGTCTTGGGAGAAGTGCTTGTGGCACTGTTTGGAGACCACACAAATGCAAGCAATATGGACGTTGACGATGTGATTGAATCCTATGTAGATCCAGCGTTCGTTGTATTCATGATTGCGATGTTCTCTATCATCACAACGCTTCATCTGATTATTAGACACTTCCCCTCGACATCGCTGCTTAAAAAGGTGGCCTGGGGATCTCTTGGTGGAGCTATCACAGGCTTTCAGAACTATTTGAAGGATTCACTGACGATATTCAAAGCAACTAGAAAGGATGGAGGCCCATTACCTCGAATGTTCTTTATCTTGTTCATCTTGGCTATGACTACTGGATTTGCAGGGTTACTGTGTCTCAGTGCATGCATGAAACGCTATGATGCTACGTATGCTTCTGCAATGTTTGTAGTTTCATTCGTTATCACAGCCAGTTCTATGAGCGCTGTTCATTATCAGACATTTGCAGGCATTGATGACGAGAGAGCCATCGTTATGTATTTGTTCGGATTATGTGTATTAATTTATGGAGCTACTATCCTTGTGAGACCTAAGGCTGCCTCATGTTTACCTGATAAAGGAGTTCCAGTTTTAGATTCTGAAGCCTCTCTGGGAAGCGATGGTAGTAGTAGTAAGGAAGAAATGCTACTGTCTTTCTCGCGTCACGGACAAGATGAGACAAGCTCTGATAGAAGATATGTTTAATAAACGTGCAATAAAAGTGAATAAATAGAATAGATTTTTCTGTGCATCTCTCGACATATGTTCCATCATGTCGTTTGCCCTCCTCCTCCTCTCCCGCTATCCCGATGACAAGACATTTTCAGCCATTTCAATGTTGCCCAGAGTACATGCCACCATGTAATGATCATCGGCTAGTCCTGCCTCCCTATATTTGCTGAGAGATGTTCGCCAAGACTGCAGTGCATCTCTATAGCTACACGCCGATGCATGCACGCAGCCGATTTGATGGAGGGCCTGAGCCTCGAGCTTTGGGTTGCTACCGTCAAATGCACTAATCTCAAGAGCCCTGTTATAGCATTCCATTGCCTTCGGTGTCTCATTGATTGCAGCACAACAGATGCCCAAACCAAATAATGTGGTTGCAACTTCTATATCTTCGTTACCAAGCGTGAGCTTTCTCACTCGCAGAGCCTCTTTCAGACATCTAATTGCCTTCACGTTGTCTCCTAGCTTTTGATATATGCGTGCAATATCATCTAAGCTGGAAGCAACCTTCACGTGATCTTTGCCGAATATTGCTTTACGTACATTCCATGCTTCTTTATGGTATGACAGAGCTTTGTCACTGTCATTCTTTGAATCATGAATATAGCCAAGACAATGCAGCGTGTCAGCAACGCTTTCGTGGTCATTTCCAACAGTCATCCTGTACACATCTAATGCTGATTCGAATTGCTCTATCGATTGGTCATATGAACCGCGTAAGCGATGGATTTCGCCCACGCGCTTCATCGTATCAGCAGTTACTTCGTCTTCACCGGCAACCGACTTTCGCAGCTGAAGGCTCTCTTCGTAGCATGCGAGGCTCTTTACGTATTGTTTCCTGCATTCGAAAATGCTGCCTTTATGGAACATCACCTCTGACATCCAAAGCTCATTTTCATCTTCATCGTTTTTTTGCATCTGGAGGGCTTCATCAAATAGCTCCATCGCCTCATCAACACTTCTTGTTTTCCGGTAAATCTGCCCAAGCTTCACCAGTGCATTTGATAGTCTCTCTGGGCTGATTCTTTCTGATGTTCTTGCAATTCGCACAAACTTCTCTAGTAACAAGACGCCATCATTTGTGTCCGCCTCCAACTTAGCTACACCAACATCATATGCAACCTCTGCCCAATCATCTGAGTTGGTGCCGTAAAGCATTCCCCTAGATTGTAGACACTTTTCAAGAGATGATAGCCCATTCATTGTATCACCTGTTGCAATCTGCGATGTTCCCAATAAGTAGTAGACATCTGCAAGCTCAGGGCAATTTTGTTTCTTTGAATAAATAGCCGCAGCCTCCTCAAAACACTCCATAGAGCTGATATTATCGTCATTACTTTGATGGATCTTTCCCACGCTAACTAGTGCCTCTGCGATCTCTGGACTGTTAATGTATAGTTGAGATCGCCGTATTCTCAGAGCTTCAGTATAGCATCGAAATGCCATGTCACTATTTCCAAGTTGATTCTGAATAGCAGCAACTTCAATCAACAATTCTGCGTTCTTCAAATGATCTTTTCCATACACCTGCTTTTGGATTCGTTTTACTGGAGTGAAGGATACATAAGATTCTGTTACATGCGACCTAGCTGAGGGGAGAAGAAGAGAAACAATTAAAAGACGTACCTTCCTTGAACGCAACTAAAGCTCCATCGAGATTCTCCTTCTTTGCTTTCAACTTGCCAAGGGTCATCAGGACATTGGCACAAGCCAAATCATCTGGACCAAGTATATTTGTTTTGATCTTAAGCGATTGTTCAAGAGAGAGTATTGCAAATTGATCGTCCCCCTCTTTCATGTATGCGGTCGCAAGCAAATCCAACACATCACTCTTCAGTACTTCGCAATCTTTCTTGTCTTTATATGTGATAAGAGCAGCTTTCAGCAGAGAAATTGCAGATGAAAAGTCACCCTTTTTGATCAACAACGAGCCAAGAAGGTGTTGAGTTTCTGCTAGACTAATGTGTCTTTCATCAAATGCATTTTCTTTTATCTTCAATGCTTCCTCAACACACTCTATCGCTTTTTCATATTTTCCTTGGTAGAAATATATTCGACCAATGCTGTCAAAACCGAAGAAAGGATTAGTGCGTGCACGGAACAACATACAATATATCAGGGCTTCCAAAATATCACAGCTGCACTTACCTATGAAGTGAAAACGACACGTCCAAATGATGATTACCAAGAAGCGAGCGCCTTGCTTTAATGGAGGAGAGGAAGTAGCCAAGGGCCTTCTCAAAATTTCCAGCCTGTATCTGTGCAAGACCAATGCAATGCTCGGTCTTCGCAATTGATGCATTTTCCTCTGGTAGAATATTCTTTTTTATCCGCAAAGATGAGTTATATGTTTCAAGGCATTTCTCGAATTCACCTTCTTTGGCCTCGCAGTTCCCTATGTTGTGCAGCGTGTCTGCCATTTCTAATGATTCTTCTCTCTGGGACTTCTTTTGAAGAACCAATGCATCTCTAAAGCATTTCAAAGCTTTTTGGTTATCATCGTTCTTCACGTGAATACTTGCCATTTGAGATAGAACTTGCCCTATCTGCTTTAGATCTTTTATATGCTTGAACACCTGAAGAGATCTCTGATAGTAAGTGAGTGCTTTTCTTTGTTTGTTCAGTCTGTGATCATACAATAGTGCCATTTCAACCAAGAGGGAACCAATCTTTTCCGTAATTTCCCTCTTGCCGGCAGACTCTTTCAATTCTACCTTCATAAGCGCGATCACGTCTTCGTAGGTGCTGAGTAATATTTTCACCTGCTCGTCATTTGATAATGCCGAGGACACTATCCTTGCTCTTTTACTCAGGCTTTGTTCAAAGAATTGCAGTGCACGCTGACGATCCATCTTTGCTCGGTACACGTTTGCAATGCAATTCAATGTATCACAAATATCCCTCGTCGCATTGACTTCGTAGGCACTTGAGACGTTTGCCTTTCTAATCAATAACGCTTCCCGAAAAGATGTCAAGCTTTCGGAATACAAACCAAGATCATCACAGACGACGCCGAGATTGTGAAGTATTTCTGCACATTCTACGTGATCATTGCCTAACGCCAATGATTTTATTTGGTGTGCAGCTAAAAAGGATTGACGGGCAGCTTCAAACTCCTCGTTTTCTCTATGTAGGTTTCCAATCCAACAATGACTTTCTGCTACAGAGATGTCATCATCGCCAAGCGTAGCTTTCCTAATGGACAGACTCTTCATGAAGCATTTCATTGCAACGCTGTTCTGCTTTTTGGAATGGTACATTACTCCAATATTGTGCAAAACACGTGACACTCGTGGATCATCGTAGCCAAGACGAGCCTTGTAAATTGCAAGTGCTTGTTCGTAACACTTTTGCGCAATAGCAGAATGTTGGAATCGTTGATGGTGACAACCCATTGCAAAAAGCGTTTCTGCAACCTCCTCGTGCTTACCACCAAGAGCCTCACTTTTCAGCTGAAGTGCCTCGTCGTAATGTTCTAATTCCACTACACAATAAATACCAATGTCTCCAATTGCCTCTCCGACTATTTGAAGTGAGTTTCCGACTTCCACCTTCTCGTTTTCATTGCATTCTGATATCTTGCCTATTTTCTCTCGGAGAATATTGGACACCGCACACAATGCTTTCACGCGGCTTTCTGTCCATTCCGGTAACTCAGGAGCCTGTTGAGAGCAACAATGGTCATTATAGTCCTCCGGTGACATTGCACACTCGTCCTCTTTTGTATTAGTAGAATGCAGCTGCGATCGCCTCCAATCGTGTTCCGATCTTGACAGGCAATTCGCTAAGTCGGCACAGTCTCTACAATGTTGTTTTGTACCCTCAAGATATCCCATGCAATCTACCCTGGCTTGGGCAAAGTTACAATTGAGCAGCATTTCTTTTGCATCACTTATTCGTGGTACAGCTATGAGGTGTCGTGGAGCGTGATGAATTGCATACCACAACAGCGTTTGGTCGCAATTGTTTTTTGATGCAGTATCATCGCTGCTCAGCTGATCAAGCACTGTTGGGTAAACAACCCTAGCCAAAATAGCGTGACATTCTTTGATGATAGGCTCAGACAAAAGGATACCATCCTGGTGCTTGTTTGTGTATTCCTCGCAAAATCTTCGTTCGACTCCAACGAAAAATGTTATATCAGATTCAATAACGTTCCCTCCGTAAATATCAATAACTTCAATGTCTCTCAAAGCATTCAAGACGTAGTTGCAAACGGAAAGGTTGGACTCGGAAAGGTTTGTGTGAATATTCATAGATAACTTTGTCATAGGAATACCACCCAATTTTGACAGCTCTTTGTTGTTCGAGACAATCCATGAATACATAGATCCAGACTGAGACCGGCCATCATTGTTTGTTGAGTGGAGTGATGTTTTCGACTGCAGTTCAAGAATGCAAGTCCAAACTGCGTAGACGAGATGAAGAGGTATAAGAATGACCGGATCAAGATCATCGCCATTGGGTTTGTCTTTTTTCCATCGCTTCAGATTTGACACGCCAGATAATTGTGCTTGCTTGGATTGCGGCCATACCGAGAGAATGGCCCGGTGACAAAGTTCAAATCCCAATCTGAATGTCTCGGCGTCTTTATCATTGGATGAGGCATAATATTCTCCTTCTGGTATGGGTATTTTACGGAATACGTTGGTGTAATCAGATTGCACATCATGACTTTGAGATATTTCATCCTCAGCAGCAGCGGGTGGTTTATCAACTTCGAATGTTGCTTCATCCTTCTTTACAATAGTAGCTCCTCCCTCGTCATCATCTTGATGCTGTGCAGATGTGTTTTTAGTTTGCAATGTCTTCACTGAGCTAATAGAAGTGCGTAACAATGACGTTCGGTCGTTATTGTGTGCTGATATTCGGGAATCACCGTGAGAAGTATCGGCCATTGTGCTTTCTATGTCTGGTTCTGAATCGGTCTGAAGGCCTAAATGTTGTTGTTCTACAACTTTATCGCTTTCATTGCATGAATTATCTTCTTTGTCATTAGCAACGTTGTTGACAGGAGCGGATACTACTATCTTCGTTGTTGTCAATAAAGGATCGTTTGAAGTAATTTTGTCTGTGACGGATGACTGCGCCGCTACGCTCCTCTCCCATGATGTAGTTGGTTGTTGTTCGAGATCACTTTGTTGAGACGGCGAAATCGAATCTTCTCCATATTGTGGTAAACTCTTAATGTTGTTGCTTTTGTCACCAACGTCATCGCTTGAATCATTGTAACTGTCTGGTCCAGCTAAGCTCATGGCGATTGCCATAGCCAAATCATCATTTTCGTCTTCGTCAATATTCGAGATACTCTCACTGCTTTTCACTGATATTAAATCTTTCTGTTGTGATGAATCTATGGAATAACGCTGAGATTGTGCATTGTTTTCGTTACTGCTCATTACTACCATTGCATCTTGGGCAAGTGTAGGCTTTCCCTCTTCAGCCGTTGTCGAGAAAAAGTCATCATTGAGCTCTGCCTCTATTTCATTCAGCAGATCTGTCATCATATCATCTACATTGCTCTCTGATGCTTTTTCGTCTGTATTTTGAGTACGTTTCTCCTCTACTTCTTTGACTATTTGACTATTTATCGATGGGCTTTCATCTTCTACTGCTACTGTCTCTGTTTCTGTCGGAGGCGAAGTATAAGCTGGTGATTCGGTTGTTTGCGCTCGATGAAATGCCACATTTATATCATCAGTCTTATCAGAAACAACAGGTGACATTGAATGCTCTCCGACTACTTCATTTTGTGCAGTTTTTGGTACTTTGAGAGTTGCTCCATCGTCATCAACGGTAGGGGCTGAACTAACTGTGATAGGATTCATTTCATAAGTATTTGGTTTGACAGCGCTTCCTAATTTTGCATCATCACCGATATGACTTTCATTCATTTCATTATTATTTACCATCTTCTGCGCAGGAGGACACTTCGGTAAAAACGTTTCCTCCACCCCCAGCGTCAATACTGCAAATTGCACCAACATTTCCCTCCCGAAAAGGAGCATGTCGTGATCCTCCTCATCTAATCTCAGGTGTCGCAACGAATTATTATTATTGCTTGTTGAGTTTGCTTTCATTTTAAACCCACATTGAAGTAAGTAATCAATGGATCCATCCCATTGTCCGCATCGTTTCTGAAATGCAGGATTGCTCACTTTGATTTTACGTAGTTTTGGATTTTTTTGGTCTGGGTCTTCTAGAATGTTGTCAATGATTCGAAGAAGCGTGACTATACAAATCTGACGACGTTGAGAGAGCTGCGGAGAGATTTTTTTATCGGATGAGTCTGAAGCACCTAGAGAAAGAGCTAGCTTTCCCAGCGGTGGGATGAAGGCATTATTCTCGGACCTCATTGCTGTTATGGTGTCGGCTTTGAGTAGGCTTTGAGTGAACGAAGAGACAAGATAAAGACTCTGGAGGACACTTTTTTCTGTCGGTCGGAGACCGGAGAAGTCATTATCGTCATGTGAAAATTATTTGAGAACAGGAGCTACCTTATTGACTATAGTTAATTTACGCCCCCCAAAGGAATGAGTCGAACGGTGGATCACCTTACCTTCACTGACGCACAGCCTCGCCTCGTTATCTAAAGACCGCAGTACGCCACGATGAGAGCCATAGCAGCACTGCTCCTACTCTCTCCCAAGCAGCTACTGCCAGTCTCGTCTTTTGCAGCGCATCAGCCGTCCACCACATTAATATCCTCTCATCTACCAAGGTTTGCAAGTAGACTATTAGTTTACAGTACAAATTCTTGTGCATCACGAAAGATGATGTCCTCCAATAACAACGATAACAATCTGCAGGGCCTCGCAGATATTGGAAACAATGACAACAGCGGCGGCCATTCCGACATGAAGACATGGAAAGAACGAATCGATATATCCATTGCTAAATCACGTAAAATCCGTGGATCAAACTATGTGCAAATCTCCACAATTGATTATGAAACGATGGAACCACGTTGTCGTACTGTAGTCTTTCGTGGATTTATGAAGGACCTACCGTTTGGTGCCGTGGAGGAAGTGCTGCTGCTTGGAAAAGACAAACAAGAGGAATCATCATCGTCGTCGGCATCTGGGAAATATACAGATTGTGTTATGAAAATGATTACTGATTTGAGATCCAACAAAGTGTCGGAGGTAGCATCATTCCAAACTACTGGAAAGAAGAATGGGAATACTGTAGAGATGGTATGGTGGTTTCCAAAATCTAGTGAGCAGTATAGGATTCGAGGGAAACTTCAATTTATAGGAGATGGTGGTCCACTGACCAATAATGATGATGCCATAAGCAGTCACAACGATTACTTTGTAGGGGAACGGAAACAACAATGGGGTAACTTATCTGACATGGCAAGAGAACAATTTTATTGGGATAAGCCTGGTGTACCATACTGCTCGATCAAGGGACATGAGCAGGGAGTGCCTCCTGGTGGTAGAGATGAGGATGGCAAAGTGCTTCCTACACCTGATTCGTTCTTATTGATGTTGTTGTACCCTACCAAGATTGATTATCTAAAGCTCGGTGAGAATTATAGACAGGTAGACGAGTGGAAATGGGATGGAGATAAAAGCCAGTGGGAGCAACTGCGCATGAATCCATGAGTTGTGGAAAGTGCAGATATGTATCAAGTGTCTAGCTAGCTTATTCATTATATCAAAATAAGGCATATTAATATGAACACGAATTCATCGTCATGATGCTTCATCGTCATCGAAGCACATACGCACCTTTCGCGGGCGCACATGCTGTGGTGGTACTGTTCGTAGACGTTCATACTTCTTATATCCAACTATTATAGTCTCGCTCTTTTCATCTGTGCCGTTAGCATGTTCCTCTTTCCCCTCGAAGTCCTTTGCGGTTCTTCGTTTCAATTCAAGCTCACATCTTCCATCTAAATGTAATCTACCCTGACCATCATGTCCCAAGATCACCATTTCACAATTTTGGGGATTTGCAAGTAAATTGAACTGATCTATTGAGTAGCGAAAGTAACGGGCAAGAAAGACGCGAATTGAAATCCCGTGGGTGACAAGCACATAGTTTTGAGCACGGCCACTCTCAAAGCTTCGCCATAAGCTGTCCAGAAATGTTGACACCCTATCAAATACATCTGAAGCTGATTCTCCGTGGGGAAATCGATAATAAAATGTCCCAAATTTGTACCGCTCCCCTTTTGCCTTCCTTATTATAGTCGGATCTTGATAGTTGCCAAAATCTTGCTCCCTTATGCGAGGATCTTCATGCCATGTCAACCCACTCTCCATGAGACGGGAATACCATGCTTTCAAACGTTTATTCCTGTTTTTAATATGGTTGAATTCTTGCGGATCACACCAAGCTGATGCAATCCCATGAAAGGTTTCTACTGTCCGTGTGTAAGGAGACACAACAAAGTGAATTGTTTCGCCTTCGGGCAATTGTTCTCTTAGCGCTTTCCCTGCCATACGTGCCATTTCCCAGCCTAGTTTTGTTAGCCGCATTGCATTGTCTGGTATTTTTGAATAAAGTTCTTCGTCCACATTTCCTTCTGACTGTCCGTGCCGCACCATGATAAGTTTGGAAGGCATTATCTTAGCGTTGAAGTCACGTATGACATCAATTGATGACTGTTGCACTCGATTCTGCAGAGCTTTATCTGTATATTCATGTACATCCTTCTCACGCGCCGATATTGGCGGTTCACTCCACAAGAAATCTTCGCCATCTTCCTCTTCCGACAATGTTGTAAGTTGATGCAAATTATCAAATGATTTGTGTTTCGACGGAGACAGAGACAATGCAGGTGTGCATCCTTCAAAGTGACTCCAGTTACTATTCTTTGGGTGAAAGTCTAGTGAATTCTCCCTTGTCAATACTGAATCAGATATAGACATGCGCTCTACGAGCAATCTCTGACTCTCTTCCATACTTCCCAGCAGATTTGTTGCATCGATTCGATGTTTGCCACTCTTCTTAGTAATGTCATGACCTAATGTTGTAGCACTCGCATTGTGCGATGATCCATGTTGTTGCATTGGCTTGCGAGAACAACTGCTGTAGTTATTTCTCTTATTCAAAAAGCCTCGGCGGCTCCTTGGTGTTTGCCCTGAATTTAGTCTTTGTGGTGGATAAGAATCATTCTTCCGATTGTGATGGTGCCTTGTCCTATTAGATTGGACAGTCAACCATAATTTGGCAGAGCATGCAAAGAGCAGCAGCGTTTTGACTATGTCGCCATCAAATGCCTGCCCCCCTGAATTACCATCAACTTCGGCTGCCATGGTCATGAAGTTGTGTTCCGACAATGACATCATCGAACTGCTCCCAACTCCAAACTCCCATCCATGATTTTTTATGTAAGTAGTGGTATCTATGATTATGTACTATGTTGTGTATGTAGGGGCTGAGGTTGCGCCGTTTTTGCTACCTATTCCTGCCTACCTAGAGATACTGATACTTGCAACGGAGAAGGTACAGATTAGATCGCAAAGATCGCAACATACTTACTTACCATGAAACCATAAAGCATCAGCACCCTATCAGCACCCATCGTCAACAGAATGAAACGCCCCACCGACTTACTTGCCCTTCTCCTGCTAGCATTCCCTCTTGTGACTGCCACCAACATGCGAGATCCTCGTCTGGGCCGCAGGCACTGCTCTATCTTCTACGAACACGCTGGGATTACTTCTCCAACAACCATCGACGGCATCGAGTTTGCCGGTGTCGTAGAGCATGGCGGTGGATCTTCTTCTTCACCACACGTCAGCGTATTCGATACGCCGATGTACGATGATGCCAACATTTCCGAGGCTACGCTCATTGGAAGGATAATGGGTTCATTCTGGCCACATGTTTCCGAATCTGATTTGGGAGATGAAGCAGCTGAACAGCAAGCTCTACACACTGGTCTATGGAATTTTCACTTCTTTGAGAGCGGAGGGTGGATCTCGGCCAGCATGGGATTTGGACCCAGTAACAGTTCGGACAATACACCAAATGTCGTAATAGGGGGAACAGAAGAATACACGGGATATATTGGGACGGTTGAGCACAACGTTGTCAATAGCAATCCGTTCATCATCGAATACACGATTTGTCCCCCCTCACCATTCTCAGTGATTGAAATGAAGTCAGAGTGTATCGAGGTCTTCACTTTTGATTCACCACAGCCTAGCGTTATTGGAAATCGCAGTTTTACTGGCGATGTATTCCGTGGAGATGATAATCACGTGGGTGTGCTGCATAATCCTGCCTTTTTTTCGTTGGAGGCAGCTGAGAAACAGAGTGTGGATGGCTTGGAAGGGCAAAACTTAGGTGTATGGTTTCCCAACTCATTGCAGACCATAACGGCGTTGTTCAACTTTGAATCCTTTAACAAATCTTCTGTCGCCCCTGACGATGAGGTTGATTGGATCGCTACGAGCTTTGGTTTTTCGTTCGAAACTCCCTTGGGTAACTTTACTACCAACGAGCAGCCCAATGTTATCCTAGGCGGCAGCGGCAAGTATTCAGGCATCGTTGGTACGATCGAAGACACGGTAGAGGAATTCATTCCTCCGGCTGAAATCAACTACTACAAACTATGCTCCGATGATGACCCATTTCCGAATCCCATCCTCGAGGAGGAATGCAATGTAATTTATGAACTATCCAAGCCAGAAACGTTCACTGTCGGTGGATACAATTTCAGCGGCAGCAACCTCGTTGGTGAAAACAAACATCTTGGTGTTTTCAACAATCCCTTTTTCTTGTCTTCTGACGTGGACAATACCACTGTAGCGGGTCGTATTATGGGCCATTACTTTATGAATGAACGAGGCGCTGCGACCGGTCAATGGAATTTTCATTTCTTTGGTACAGATACGCCTGGTTGGCTTACAGGTAACCTTGGTTTTGGAGAAGGGGATTATCCAGATGTTGTCGTTGGGGGTACCGGTGATTGGAAAGGTTTTCAAGGAAGGATTCGATCCACTCCGCTGAGCGCAGAGATCTTCTCATGGACAATATGCCCAGAAGGGAAAGGCTTCGCTGGTGGTGATGGTGACACAGATAAAGAGGAAGAGGAAGAGGAAGAGAATCTTCCAACGAATGTTCCAACGACCTCGGCAGCAGCAATAATGATGAAATATGCCCCTTCAGTTGTGTATATTTCATACTGGGTCTTGTTGTCTATTTTATAGAGATTCGACGTCACGTCTCTCTTACTCCCTCTGTGTGGTGAATATGTTCGGCATAGAAACTGTCACTTCCTCCTGCATCAGTCGTCGTTGGAAAGGGTTCAAGCAGCAGTTTTATTTCCTTCTTATCTGATTGTTTTGCGTAGTCATCATAATGAAGCAAAATCTAAAAGTCTAAAGATCCACTTCCGCACGCTGTTGTATTCTTCTTCTTGTCGCTGCTTACGTTGCCACCACCACTCCTAACGCCACTTGTGGAACTGCCACCCTTACTGAACTCCTCCGGTGGTAAATGCAGCAGCTGCACTGTCACCTTCCTTCCATCTCGCTTTACTCCAAATCGCTCTGCCAGCGGTCGCTTCCACGTGATAGTATCAGTATAGTGAGTCACGGTAAATGCAGCACACTTTCGCACTGTTAGTATCCCTTGAAGGAGAGAAAATTCAGCTGGAGGAGGTGCACGAAGAGATGCAAAAGAGTCAAGCGATAATGTGACATCTGTGGCATTTCGAAGTGAAGCTAGCATGTCAATTTGGTTGCACGTATTGTATGGTGAAGCGACCCACTTCCATGGTCGAATAGTTGCGAGTACTACAACTGGTAAGTTCAGCTTTCGTATCTTTGCCATCAAAAGTGGCATAGCAACTGAACCGATTTCGATCGGTAGTCTCTGAAGAAATAATCTAATCACCGTGTTTGGATTATTGCTGAGTAATGTCTGGATTTGCTTCCATGCACAGCGAAAGAATGAAAGACCTTGTTTTTGGCATTCATTTGCATCGTTCCATTGTTGTGATGTATCCCCAATGAGTGCATCTGCGCAGTTTACAATGTTGGTATTTGTAAGTAATGGGTTTTGATCATCGTTGTAGTCATTAAATTGATCCATCATTCGTTTCGAGAGATCATATGAATGACAGTAAACACCACTTCCACTGATTACATTGTTTGTGCTTTTACTGCCGACTCCACTACGTTTGTCTTGTATCGTTTTTCGATACTGCCATGCATTCACAAGTCCTTCTTCGTTGTTGCTCTGTAAATCATCAACTTTGTCTTCACTTTCTTCCTCTTCTTCCTCCTCTATAATGGCTGATATCGATTCACGATTGCTTTCTAAATTGGTCCCAGCCTTTTTGGATCGGGTTGATTTTCTCTGTTTGTCCAAGTGCAAATTACGTGGTAGTGACAAGATAAAGTCATGCAATTCCTCAGGTGTCGATCCATCAGTTGCGAAAGTGGTTTTGACATTAAGAGCAGGATGAGCAAAGGATTGCATCGAAGCGTCAATCGAAGGCTGAAGGGCTGCCAACGCTACCTGCTGCCCTTGGGCTACTCCTTCCGCACACCAATATCTAGACAGAGCTCTGGCCAAATCATCCGTCAGCCGATCTTCTTCAAGCATCACCAATGTTTGTAGTGGCTGGCCACCGCCTTCACCTCCCGATGAGAAAAGAAATGAATCAATTTCTCGGAGGCCAAAAGATGTTAGAGTGAGATTATTCGTCCATGATTTTGTTCCTGGGAGGGATGTAATTATTTTGTGAGGTGATGCTATTGATTTTGATAACGGTGTCACTAGTTTTGATTGTTCCGAAAGGATAGAAGTAAAAGAAGACGTTTCACCTGCAGTTGTTGTATCCGATAGAATAGGTGGTGCAGGTGAAGGCGCAACTGCCTTCTTGCCGCGTCTCTTGAATGATGAGCTCATTATTGGTGTATGAAGGAAGACTGCGGACTACTCCACAACATCGTAATTGCTATTGCGTGTTGGGCTTTGGGTAGGTGCTGGTGGGCCAGTTTTAACGAAGGGAAAGGAGAAGAAGGGAAAAAGAGAGGAGAAAAAGAAA